>PVKE010016214.1:0-32314 GCA_004027555.1 Craseonycteris thonglongyai
GAAACTATCCAATTGTTACCAATCAATGTCACCCCATTAAATTTAACAATAAAATAAATAAATAAATAAACAAACAACTTTTAATAAAAAGAAAAAAAGAAAATTATGGCAGTAATATGCCTAATACGGTATGTTGTCTTTTTATAAAATCAGGCTCACACCTTCATTGCCACACTTGGTTTTGCCATTTTCATACTGAATTTCCACTCTGAATGGTGTAATTTTGGTAGTTAGAGTCAGGCATGCACAATCATTAGACCTAATATATCTTGTTCACTAAGAACCTTGGCAGGAAGTTTTGTTCATTCTGTCCATACGAAAAGGCAAGATAGCATGCAGGTTGAGAGCACAGGTTCTAGCTGTGTGACCTTGGGAAAGCTATTATATTTCATCTCTTTGGGCCTCCGTGTCCATATGTGCAACAGGAGGGCAACAATATACTACCTCATAACATACCAGCTACACAGGGAAGGCTCTTAGAAGAGTGCCTGGCACAAAATAAATAGTCAGTAAACATTAAGTACTAGTATCACTACATCCCAATGGTCTTGTCATTCTAGGGTTTGCTGATTTGTCTTAGCTTAGACGAGGGAGCTTGAACATAAGGCATTAAATGAGGAAACATGAGTTAACTAAAAAAAATTTGTATAAGCCTTTGCAAATATTTATAAGGATGAGTATGTGTCATTAAGTTGTTCCTCCCTGTGTCCAGGGTGTTGGCACTTAAAGCAGTCTGTGGCCTGTCCATAGACAGGGGCCATATGGTGTCAGAGGAACAGTTCCCAATACACCAGGTCACCTGAAGCCACTGCAGATTCCACGTAGGGCCCTCCTCCTGGTCTTCATCAGTCCTGTCAGCTTAGAGCTCAGATATACCGTCACACTCAGCCCTCCCTCCCACCGCTCCTCAGCGCCCAGCTCTCTGTTGTTAGCTGAAGATTCTGAGCACAGGAGAATCTCGCCTGAGCGCTAGAGTCAGACGGCGCCAGGTTCAAACCCCCGCTCTGCCACAAACCACTTCAATATTAGAACTGGAGTTCTCTTCAGCTGAAAACGGAGAGCTATGCCATCCCTGCCAGGTTGCCATGGGGGTTAGGTGAGAATAATACATAGAAAAGCATTTTACAGAGTTTTAGACATAGCGTAGGTGCTCCATAAATGTTACTGCCTCAGTAAGGAATGTTTGAGTCTATGTCACAGAAAACACAATTCAAACTGGCTTAAATAATAAAGGAAATTGTTGATTTATTTAAGTGGAGATACAAGGAAAAGCTGGCCTTCAGGAGCAGTTTGAAGCAATAGCCTAACCATGTCATCAAAAATGTGTTCATTGGTTTTGTCTCTCTTTACAGTCTTTCATAGACTCAGCTTCACTCCAGGACTGTCTGCTTTTCATGATCCCCCAATGGCTGCAAGACCAGAGAACACAAAAGAGGGCCACACCCAGACATTTCTCCAGAGGCATGAAGAAGCATTTTCCTAGGAAACCACTACACATTTCTCTTCTTGTAGATCAATAGTCAGAATTGGGGTCACAGGCCCAACCCTGAACCAAGAACTACAGCTGGAAGATGGGATTGTGCTCACTCACTTAGGTCTGGACCACAGGGCTCCATTGTAGACACCTGCTGTGTAGAGGCAGGAAGACGGCACCTGGGCCAAAGATCAGAGTAACTACCAAGAAAAGGGAGAATGGATGTTGAGGAAACGACTACTTGTTTTCTAGTCTCCAGCAGACTATAGATGAGTAGATGAGCAAACCTCCTTTGAAACGTGAGGCCACAAACTTCTGTTTGGGTTCTGGGTCACTAAAGAGAAGCATGCTCAACCTATCATGTAGGCACTATACGCATTCTTCCTAAACAATAGCAGGGGAAATTGCAATAATGATAATGTGCATGATATACCATATAGTGTTTTCTTTTCAACCCCTTCAGTCCTAGGACTTTTCTCCTTACATTGTCTTTTTTCTCTCTGCTTCTCTCCCTGCTTCCCCTTCTTCCTCTGTTTATATTTTATTGGCCTCAAACACCTGGGAGGAAATCTGGAAGGGAGGAGACAGTGGGTCCAAATCCTGAGGAAGCCCCTGTTCCTTCTCAGCCCAACTCCCACTCCGAGGAGAAGCTTGGAGTCCCTGAAAGATTCCATGACCGGAACCCAAGTGGGCCCTTCATGCCTCAGGTTGCTAAGTGACAAACACTTCAAGTTTGGAAATCTTTGTCCGCACCAGATACAGTATCCTGGCAAATGGGGACTTTCAGATTTGGCAGCAGTGGAAAGAATAACTTAAAAAAAAAAAAAGACAATTTAGATGATTTCAAAGACATATGGTCTCTTTTCCCAGCAATGTATGACTTCTCTTTCACAGAGTACATTGGATCCAAACACTTCACGTATAGAAAAGTGCAAGATCCATGAAGAAAAAAGTGCTGCCAGTTGAAAAAGCTGAGCACCGACTAGGGCAACTACAAGGTAAACATTCTTCCTCCTTCTCCCTATTTGATTCCTCTAATAACCTGTGTTTTTCCGGGTACTCTTACGTCTCTTTCTGATTTTCTCTGTTATTTATTGCCTTCCTGTCCTGTCTTGTCATCCTTCTTTTACCTTTCTCTTGCCCTTTTCCTCATTCCCACCTTTGTCTTTGTGAACTTCCATTCAGTCTTCTCTCTCCCTAGCCTTGCTCTCTTCAAGTCAAGACAACACAAGGACAAGAGGCAACAGAATGGCCATGGCCAAGATTCTTGGTCTTCTTGCTGTCGCATCAGTGAGGCAGTTGATCGATCGTTCCTCTTTTCTTCCTAAATCATAGTCTCCCAGCCCTAGGCCCTTCTCTAAAAAAATGTCAAGACCAATCCAAACACCAAATACCTTCTCACCTGCTTGCTAATATCTAGAATTCCTCCAGCAGAGAACATTACATTCCACAATTAAAGACCAAGTTTTAAATGTAAATAATAAACAACTCACATCTGGATAGCTCATAACTGTTTTGCAAACACGTCCAGCTGTTTTCCACCAATTCCCTCATTTGACCTCTACAATCATCTGGAAATGGAAGAATTATTACACTATCATCTCCATTTCAACATGAGGAAACTAACCTTCCGAGATATTAAATACCTTTCCAAAGGTTGCTCTCCCTCAGCTCTGTGTGTCTCCAAAGTAACGTCCACATTCTTCCCCACCCCACCTCACTTCTCTGAGAGGAAAACATGATGACTTGGCATAATGGAAAACCTTCCCTTAATTTCTTTAGACCTAAAATGCCCCTGATTCTTCTCTCTCTGAGGTCTTTGACTTGTGTTATTGCTGTGGAAACCTGTCAGTGGGGTATGTTGCTACCAGATGGTCTCATGGCAAGCCCCAGATTTTTACCATAACTCTGGGTGTCAACTGTTTTTCTATATTTACCACTTTATAATAAAAATTGTGCTGAACTAAAAAATAGCTAAACACAGGAGCATCCATATCGATGTAGATGATATGGAGAAGATGTATATTTAGAGGAATATACAGGTTATTTGTATGCCTATTAAAATGTTTATTGACTATGAATAAGCACAACTCAGTCTACCTCTGGCCATGAACTCACAGTCTACTTTGTGTTTCTGAGATGATGACCAAGGCACTCTAGGCTGACTGTCTTCTCATCCTGGCCACTCAAATTCCCCAAACACTGGACCAATAGGGGAAGGCAGAATGGCTCTCAAACTTTAGGATCCTCCAAAGTGCTTGTTAAAGCACAGATTTCTAAGCCTCAATTGCTGAACTTCTGATTCAGTAAGTGTGGAATGTCACCTGAGAATTTGCATTTTTAACAAATTCCCAGGTGATGCTGATGTCACTGTCTAAAGACCACATTTAGAAAAAACACTGGACTAAGACAAGCCACTCTGTCTGTCCTCAAAGTACCCCCACCCCCATCTCTCCCAGTACCACATCACGGAGGAGAGAGGCTGAGCTCCACAGCCTCACAACCACAGTGTGGGGTCTTACTGTGATGATTAACCCGAGACACTGTGGCTGACACCAGATTAACTTCATGTCCCTTTCAAAACTCATTTCTCCTGCTCAGTGCCAACATCTGACCAGACATTCTCTGGTGTCAGTGCCTATCAGCACTTCATAGTTATAATGATCGAAAATGCTAGCATTTATTAAAGCTACCAGCGCTGAGGTGGTTACCTCATGTAATCCTCACAACAATTTTATGAGAAAGATGCCATTATTAGCCCCCTTTTACAGATGAGAAAAGACAGAGGGTCAAGATTACAAGCCCAGTAAGTTGCAGAGGTTGAACTAAATCACCAGTTTGTCTCCAGAACATAAGCTCTCTCGGCCACTGTAGATATTAAGTTTTCAGTTTATATACTAAAAGTTGGATTCCTGTCTCCCTCAAGTCAGTTTCTTAGGGCTCCTATAGCTCGTAGTCCTGGTATTTTCCCTACTGGTCTATGTCCAAACCTACCAGTCAGTCAGAACTCCCCTACCTAAACCCACCATCTCAGTCCACCATGCTGGACACAGGGGAAACAGCGAGAGATGGAAGGACCCTGGCTCTTCCAGAGTCTTAGGCAACAAAACATAGATACAAATGTGAATGTATTCCCTAGATGGTACTTTGCAAGGCAGGGAAATGGAATCAGACACTTTATAATGAGCTTCCACAATTATTGTCTTGGTGGGTTGAAATAGCATCATAAAAATTCCTCTCTTATTTATGAAATAACTGTGCAAACATAGTATGAAAGAAGAAAAAATGGTTAGGTGGGAGAGGGAAGGAGGAAGGAAGGGAGGGAAAGAGAAGGAGACAAAAAAATCAACCTAAGAGAGAACATAGCAAAGGAACAAAAGGAAATTTTCAGTTCTTTCACTATGTAGAACATCTTAATAAGAATATAAACTCAGAAACAAATGGGCTGAAAAACACAATAATAAAATTAAAAACAAAAAGGGAGATTGAGGTTCTAAGGAAACAAATTGAGGACCCAAACCACATCATTATAGAACTAATACAAAAGTTAGAGCAAAGAACAGGTTTATTTCAATGAAAATAAATTATACGCATGAATGAGATTTTGAGATAATCACAATAAATGTAGATTAAAACAAAGATATTAGAAACAAATATAGAGAAGCTAATAGATTTTTTAAAACCTACTAAATAAAAAATTAGTATCCAAACCCAAAGGTAAAAATTTTTAAATTACTTAAAAAAAGAAAAATGTTGAATATGCAAATTGAAAGACATACCGTGTTCCAGGAAAATTTAATATAAGCAGCTCAAGATAGATCTCTACTAGTCTTTAAAAATGACACTTCAAAAATTCAGTCAGGAAAAGCAAATTATTATAAGGGATTAAAATCAATCTTGCCTCAGACTTCACCTCCGCAGCCTTTAATACCAAAAGACAGTGTTCACAAGGCTCTAAAAGAACGGGCAGCCCAGCATATTATAGCTACCCAAGAATGCTGTTAAATATAAAAAGCAACAGACTTTTTTAAACTTGAGAACCCCAGAAATACAGCACCCATGAGCCCTTCTTGAACAAAATTGTGTGACAATGACATTCTGACAAGTAAGAAAAAAGACAAAGAATGTAGGAATTGAAACACCATGAAAGAGTTCTAGTGGTAGACAATAATTCTAGTTAATGTTTATATTCATATTAAACAATATCTCTCAATGAAGCCTAACCTAACTGCCTTATTTACTATGGCCGTATGTGCCCCTTCCACTCCAATATTCTCCATCTCCTTTCCTCTGCTTTACTTTTTTTTTTAATTGTTTGAGATAATAGAAAGTCAGAGAGAGACAGAGAAATGGGGGAGGGCCCAGAGCAGTCTCCATAGTTGTATGTCATCAGTTTTTTGACATGGTTTTATTCTACACAGGTGGACGTGGGGCTATACAGGACAGAACTGAATTGGGGACCTCCTCAGGGGAGATGAGAACCTTCACTGCCATCCTGGTGGTTACCAGTTGCAGGCCACATTTTAGCATGTGGGTTTTCATGAGTCGGGGCCAGGATTTGATCCCTGGACCTCAAGGTTGCAAGGCAAGTGCTCAACTTATTGAGCTATCCTGGCATCCCTCCTCTGCTTCACTTTTTGCTTTTCTAATGTACCATATATTTTACTCCTTTGTTATTTATTATCTACCCCACCCCCATCCCATAGAAGTGAAGCTAGTCAGGGGAGCTAGAATTAAACTGCTGTATGAAATATGGGAGCTATTCTAGTTATAGAGCAGTCAGTTGGATCTGTAAGTCTGAACAATGTAAAAATAAACATATAATTAACAAAACTGATATGCGGGGGAGGGGAGCTGGAAGAGATATGAGAGTGTCAAAGTCTTTACCTTCTACATCCAAACACAATTGACATTAAAATTAAAACTTAGAGTTTGAAAATAAGTGGTAACTGCTACCTTTTGATGTTTTTGATAATCACTTTGATTAACCTTGAAAGGGTTTTTCATGAAATACTATCTAACAAAGTAAAAATGTATGTATTCAAATCTATAATTTACATTATATCCTGTAATCTATAGTTTTCCTTCTGCTAAGTTCCAGGAAAGTTAAAGCAACACTTCATGCTTTAAAATAGTATTTAGAGTTATGATCTCATTTCTATTAGAGTGGTTTTATATATATCAATTTTCCTACCTAGGTAGATGATGTATACAATAACAGCAATGATGTTTGTTTATTCTCAATAAAGGTTATTTTTGAGTAGTAGTATTTAAGGTTATCTTAGTACTTTACATCTTTAAACATTTCTTTATTATAGTAATTATTTTTTAAATTTATTTTACTGTTTTGAGAGAAGGTGAGAGGAGAGGGTGGGGGAGGAGGGCCCAGAGCAGTGTCCATAGTTGTATATCATTAGTTGTGACATGATTTTATTCCACACAAGCATGGATGGGCTGTGTGGGGCAGAAAACACACAAGGGCCCTCCAACATGGGAGGTGAGGACATTCTCCCATGAGCCATCCAGCATTTACCATCTGTACCACAGTTAAGCCTATGGGGTTGCATAGGCCAGGGACAGGCATCAAACCCTGGGCCTCATGATTGAGAGGGAAGTGCTCAAACGCTGAGTTATCCTGGCATCCTTATAGCAATTATTTATAATGAGCATATATCTTTTTAAATTACAATTGAATTGCTTGCCTTAGTCTTAAAAAAGAAAGAAAAAGACTGAAAGCATATAAATTACATCATAATATAGATTGTATAGGTATAGAGAGATATATAGGTATGGATGTGGATATAGGTATAAGTGATATAGGTATAGATAGATGGCATAGATAGATGTAGATGATAGATTGATGATAGATCGATGATAGATCGATGATAGATCGATAATAGATAATAGATAGATAGATAGATAGATAGATAGATAGATAGATAGATAGATAGAGTATAGATATAAATGTTTAGCACCCATGGTGAAAATCACAGAACTTGAACATTAACCTTCAGTTAACTTACATGTCTTTCTGTCTACTAGAACTCTCTCATGGACTTGCCAAACGGAAGGACACTAATGTTTTTCCATAAACTTCTGGTTAAGTCTGTGGAACAGGAATAATCTCACTATTTTTGATGACAAATATGAGGCTTGTGATCTGAAGTTTGTCCTATTTTATATAGAGATAACAACAACAACAATGACAAACAGTGTATTGAATGCTTACCTTGCATGAGCCAGGCTTCATGCTAGTATATCCATGAAGAATCCTGTTTAGTCAGCACAAAAGCCTATGATACCAAAAGTGTCTATTCTTAGTTTTCAAACGTGATTCAGAGAGATGAATTGTATGGCCAAGTGTCACACAGCTAGAAAGTGGCAGTGTCAGGACTGGAACTCAGGTCTGGCTCATACCCCGGCCCGTGCCATCCTCTCCACTCTGTGTCTTCTCCGAGCTGGTCACCCACAGGGGTCACACCATGACGCCATTGAGGTCTCAGAGGATGGCAAGTTGGCTGCTTGGATCTGCCAGCTGATCTAATGTAGGGTCAGGCTTCACGAGGGACTCCGCTGCCAGCCACAGCCACGCTCCCCTGCCCCTCCTGTGTGTCCCCACTGAACTGAACAGGCAAACTGGCAGTTCCGATTGTCTCCTGAGATGGTTCCAGGACAATAAACACTCAGCCAAGGAAGAGGCCCAAGTGATGGTCAGCGGGGTGTAGACAGTGGCTCTTGTCAAAGGAGTGTCAGAAGACCAGATTCTGGTCCCTCTTCTACCACTCCTTTGTAGTATGGCCCTGCAGAAGTCACTGCATGTCTGTGAGCCTCACTTTCCCTATCAGAAAAAGTGAAGTGTTTAGACAATTTATGAAGTTCTCGGCTCAATACTTCTGTTCAGTCAAAGGATAAGGTCTTCTCTTTGGTAGAGTCTGGGTGTTTGAATGCTGGCTTCTGTTTGAGAAGGTAAAATGCAGCCTGGGAGCCAAGCCAACACAGCGGGAGGGCTGGGATTGCCCCCAGGGCCAGGGGCAGTCAGGAGAGGAAGCCTTGGAGGGTGTGGGGAGGGGTCCTCATCACAGGCCTTCTCTTTGCCCGGGTTTTGGCAGTCAGACTACAACAAGCCCTTATGAAATTATCTGCTGATCATGGTGTGGATATGAGCTCTGAGGAGGTGTCACGTGCAGAATGAGATGCTTTTTTACTATGCAGTAAAAGAGAGGAAATCGCCTGGCCTCTTGCCTCGTTCAGTACTCAGTAAGGAAGTGGGCAACCCAAGCCCAGCCTCCTGCTGGCAAAGGCTCTGAGAGCGCAGAGTTCCCATGTGAGGCCTGCCATTTTATTGGAGGCTGCAGGGAGGGGCTGGAGGGGAGACAGGAGGGGTAGGCCCCCACTCCAGACACTTAGGAGAAGCCAGGGATTGCTGAAAGTCACAGACACTGATCATTTAGAACAGCTAGGGTCACACACCCTACGTCAGCAATAGCATACACTTACAACTGGAGTGTAAATCACAGGCCCCAGTGGGAAAAGAATTTCTCTCCAAATGCTATTATCGGAACAATCTATTATCTTGTCTCTGAAAAGTAGACCATGCCCAGAACCACTGCTCCTCCCAGTGACAAGTCCCACTCAGTGTCAGACTATCTAGTGTTGATTTTCACCCCAATGATAAAACAGTGGACTCAAACACCATTAAGCAACATGGTGTCATGAGCCCTTGAGCACTCATAAGAGGTAAAGCAATTTGAGTTAGCAGTGGTCTGGTAGCTTTATATGCATGAACTTATTTAATCCTTATAACAATGCAGAGGTTTTCAAACAAAAATATACAATGCATATTATTTTTACCCCCATTTTGTGGATGAAAACATTGAGTCCCAGAGATGTTAAGTCACATGCCCAAGGTCACACAGCCTGTCAGTAGCAGAGCTAGGTTGATTCCTGTGTGTGTGCTTTTGTGCCTCATATATGTCTCTCACAGATTACTGTTGTACTCGTAAGTATAGTTTTCAGGGTTCTCCTGCCTTCAGGGATCATTCTTAATCTCTTTTTTTTTTAAGATTTATTTTATTGTTTGAGAGAGACAAGAGACATACATACACAAAGGGTGGAAAGAGAGAGAGAGAGAGAGAGAGAGAGAGAGAGAGAGAGAGAGAGAAGGGCCTAGAGCAGTGTCCATAGTTATACGTCTTTAGTTGTGATGTAGTTTCATTCCACACAAGTGGATGTGGGGCCACGCAGGGCAGGAACTGAGTTGACAGCCTCCCTCACGGGCAGCGCACCCCAGTTCAGCATATGGATCTGCATGGGCTGGGGCTGGGATTTGATCCCTGGGGCTGGGATTCAATCTCCGGACCTTGCAGCCACAAGGCTAGTGCTCAACCTCTTGAGCTCTCCCAGCATCCCGTCCTTAAATCTTACCACAGAGAGAGGAAACCATGGTCCCTGTGTCCCCTCCACGAGAGGAGACACACCTGTGCCCTTTGCTGCTTCCTGATTCCTTTCCCAGGGCTGGTTCGTCTGAGGATGAGCAGGCAGGGATGTGACTTCCCCTTGATAATAAGAGGAAGTGATGGTGGTATCACTGGTCAATGCCATTGAATCGCTCCTGTTGTCAGGCAAGGGCACTGCCATCACGCACACAAGCAACTAAGTGAAGGTCCACGTGGCAAACCCAATTCCCCACTCAGGCAGCTAACGTCTATTAGTATGTGCACCA
This sequence comes from Craseonycteris thonglongyai, assembly GCA_004027555.1. Lineage (NCBI taxonomy): Eukaryota > Metazoa > Chordata > Mammalia > Chiroptera > Craseonycteridae > Craseonycteris > Craseonycteris thonglongyai. The sequence goes on from PVKE010016214.1 coordinate 10,197, forward strand.
TGGGATACCGGGATGGCTCAACAGGTCAAGCATTTGCCTCCTCATCACAAGGTCTGGGGTTCGATTCCCCGCCCCAGCCCATGCAAGCCCATGTGTTGAGCTGCAGCTCAACTGGTAACCACCAGGATGGCAGCGAAGGTTCTCACCTCCCATGCAGGAGGCCCCCAATTTGGTTCCCGCCCCGCATGGCCCCACACCCACCTGTGTGAAATGAAACCATGTCACAAGAAATTATGTACAGCTATGGAGACTGCTCTGGACCCTCCCCCTCTGCTCTCACTCTCGCTCTCTTTCTCTCTCTCTTCTCTCACCTCTTGAACAACAAACTAGATCTTTTTTTTCTTTTTTTTTTTTAATGTGCATTAGCCTCACATTCTAGTGCCAGGTACTTCTCTGCTGATGCTGCACCTTGACACTTAGGTCTCAAAATTCAGGGGGAGTAAATGACAAATTAGCTCCACAAAACACAAACAACTCCCAACTCCAGAGTTCCAGCCTTATTCCTGGGCAACTCCAGGAAGCCTGTCCTTCCGGTAGGTTTCCATGCCCAAGTATTTCTGGAGGGCTTCAGAATCACTGTTTACTCCCTGGGTCACCCCGCTGTCCCCTCACTGCCACCTCATGCTGCCTCACCTGTGCTCTCCATAGAACTCTCTGCCCCAAGTACAGACTCTGGCCCTGACTTAATTTTCCAAAGCTTAGTCACACCAGGAAGGACTAAATATTTAGCAGAATGTTAGCAAGGATTTGAAGACAATTAGGTAAGAAAACATAAAAAAAGGAAAAAGGAGAATGCCTTCAACTGAACACTGGGTGTCAGGGCTCCTGACGCCCAATCCTTAGCCCCCCACCCCCAACCCCGCCTGCCACCGTATTGCAGATTCCCTTGCCAGGGGACGTCTGTGGCCACGTGCTTCTACCTGAAATAAACCTCACAAAACTTTTGGGTGCTCAGTGAAGAGAGGAGACAAACAGCCCACCTCCGTGGCTCCTGGGCTCCTGGACTGTCTCCCTGGACCAGCAAGAAGGAGAAACAAACAAACCACTTCCCCCACACCAACCAGCTCCCATGTTGGCTCCAGTCCAGCAACACATCCACAGAGAAGCATTTCCAGCAGAGAGCAGTTTATCTTCTCACATTCTCAACCTCACCATTTGGGAACAGGAGCTGGTGTCCCCTTAACATGACCCAAAGTCCATCCCAAGTTCTGTCCAAGACTGAAACCACAGGCTTCCTGCAGAAACGACTCTCTCCAGGAGCTGTAAGAAAGATTGCGGGTAAATATTACGAAAGGATCTTGTTCCTGCTACACGTGGTCCCAGGATGCTGACAAAGGGGCTCTGTGAGGTTATTGTTTTTCTCATTTTGTAGATGTGAACAATACTCGGTCCACCGTATCCTCTCAAGTAACCATTAAAGTAGCTAAACAGACGTGCAATCAGTCAGACGTCTCACCACCAACCTCAGCTCAGAAGAGACAAATCACAGAAGAGACCTCCTGAGAGCCGGGTGAGTCCCGTCTCCCCGCAGCATCCTGGTCACAGAGGGCCCGGGCGGAGAAGATGATGTCTGCGGACTTCGATTCTGGGACAGCAGCAGTGTCCAGACTCCCCTGGGACACACCCTTCCAGACCTAGAATTCCGTTATTTACAATTCATGTCTTGGGTGACTTCTGTCTGGCCCTTGGGGATAAGAACTAAGGGCCTGGAATCCTGAGTCAGTCATTTTGAAGCCATGGGTTATTCCCTTGCCGGGGAAGACTCAAATGCAGCTTAAGATTCCCGTCTGCCAAGTGCCTTTGTGGGAAATGTAACCCGTTCCCTGGCAGGGAAAGGGGAGAGAAGAGGGAAGGCACAGAGTTTGATTTTGGAGGAGAAACAAATAATGTGAAGGATAAAGGGGTGCTTTCAGGCAGCATAGAAAAGGTGGGACCGGTGGCCCTTTTTCTCAGGCCCAGCGAGCTACCGTTCTCCCTGCATTCGCTGTGTCACCAGGGTCCACCTGTACCTGTCCTGGCATCTGTGCTCAGCCTCCTCCCAGCTCACGGCACTCAGTCTTTTCCCAGCCATGTTAAACCTCTTTCATGACTTCCTTTCTTTTTTCTGGTAATGTTTTTCATTGCTTGAACTACTTTTCTTTCTCCTCGTCAGCTGGTTAATTCTCATTTGCCTCCAAGGTTCAGATAAGCTCAGGCACCACCTCCTCCAGGAAGCCTTCCCTGACCCACCATTTTGTTTGGGCTCCCTGCCACTTCACACTCACCACAGCACTACGTTGCCTTGCCATTCTATCAATGTTGGCTCATGCAAAGGAACTGGGATGCATTGTTTATAGCATGAAATCTGCCATCACATATGTCTAAGCTAGGTCAACCAGAGGGGCCATTTTAAAATAAATATTGTAGGCCCCAACGTTACAGTAAGTTTTTCAATCTCCTTCCAATTCTACTCCTCCCATCACCATTATGCCCTACATCTAACAGGGAAAAGGAAAAAGTTTTCTAGTTCACTCTTTACTGGCTTTTAATATTCTGCATAGGTTGGCGTTCTTATTACCTCATGCCATGTGTCAAACATCCTGAATTTTCTAAAACACAGGCACGTGAGGGCACACACACACACACACACACACACACCAGGGGTGCCAAAAAATGTATACACATTTTAAGAAGTGTTAACTATGTATTACTTTTCAAAGTTGAATTGAATTATGGCAGCAACATGTAGTATGACATTCACTCAAAAGATGGCGTTAATCAAATGAATGCTAGTGTCACCATGTGATGGCAGGACAGTCAAAGAAAATGGCAGAAGCACTATTGTCATTCGAGGAGCACAAGACCATTTTGAAGTGGTGTTTGAGATTCAAGAACGTTGTGGAAGTACAATGACAATGGAGGCATGAGTGTGCTACAGAACCTCCAACATGCCTAACAATTGTGCCCATTCATGGTAAGTTTGAGACTCGTGGCAAATTGAAACGGCATGTGCAGCAATACAAGTGGGCACTTTGGTCAATGTTGCTCAAGCAGTAGTTCACCCTAATCAGAAGTGTCTGGACACTGATGGTAACCACTTGGAGCACCTCTTGTAATTGCAGAAGTCAAATGTGACTGTTTTTTGTGATCAATATATATTATTACAATTTTAATACAGTGTTTTCCTTTCCTAACATGTGTATACATTTTTTTAATTGCAATAGCCTGGCACTTACCAATCAGAACTGACGTTGGCCTATGCAGCAAAGGCCCAGGGCCTCCGGTACACCAGTCATTCCCTGCTTTCTTGCTGATTCATGGGGAGACACAGGTCCAGGAGGTGGCAAAGGTGTCAGGTTTGGAGAATGGGTGGGGAAGGGTTCACCATACATGATAGTGACTACTAACCAGTATGAAAATATTCTAATATGTTAACTGCAGTTTACCAGAAATGACAGCCTTACAGATGTTATAGACCAGAAATGGGTCTAAATACTCATCTGATCTCACCATTATTCATTGGGACTCTAAATGACCCCAAGTGAAAGTACCCATAGAATGATAGGATATATATCATTTCCAACCTGCTTTATATTTTGTGCTGAGAAGATAATGTCAAAGAGGTGTGGTGAGCAGATTCAAAAGTTCACAGAGTTCCCTCATTCTTGTTTGCCAATCAGACTTCCTTCTCTTTAAAATGAGGTTACTTTAGCTGCAAGTCTCTGTAACCTCATTTAATTTACTAGGGCTGTCTGGAAAAAAAATCTAGCCATTGTCACTATAAAGTTACATGGCTGAATACTTTGCAGACAGCCCTCGTATATCCTTCAACACCATTCAAGGCCCAGGTTGAGCGTTATGGCTACAGTAGGCTCTCTCTTCCTGGAAGAAAAAACTTCTAATTTTCAAAATAACTCTCTGATAGTATTAGTTCCAGTGATAGTAATTGTATGTTTTAAAAAGATCCATTCTTGGGGAAGCTGGGGTAGCTCAGTGCTTTAACACTTGCTTCTTAATCTCAAGGTCCAGGATTCAATTCCTGGCCCTGGACCATATGACCCCACATGCTGGACCTCAGAGTAACTGGTAATTACTGGGATGGCTCAGCGGTAAAGGTCTCCACCCCACGCAGCCCCACATCCACCTGTGTGGAATGAAATCATGTCGCAACTAATGATGTACAACTATAGAGACTGCTCTGAGCCCTCCTCCCTTCTCTCTCTCTCTCTTCCTCTCATACCTTCTTTCAAACAATAAAATAAATCTTTAAAAAATACCCATTCTTTTCAGTTATTTTTTTTAATTAAGGAAATCATATATGTACACATTCTTAATGTAAAAGTTAAGATTATACAGGTAAAGGGAAAAACCCCTTTAGCCATCCTTTCTCTGTTCTAACTTGCCCCCAGAGGTAATTATTACTTTGGTCTGTGTCTTCTCATATGTATTTACACACATATATGTGCATATACAAAAATAATGGTTTGGCTTTGTTTTTACATAACATTATATGAATTACTCTGTAATTTGTTTTCTTTCCTTACAAGTGTGTTTTGAAGATCTTTCCATCTACTTCACTCTTTTTATTTTTGACTTGAATTCATAGAATAGATAGATGTCTTGTAATTTATTTAACCATCTTAAAGATGAGCATGCTTGGGGTTTTCAGTTTCTCACTATCACAGACGCTATTTTAACGAGTATTCTTGAACACTTTGTGAACCTGTATTTTTCTACAGTAGATTCTTAGAAGGTCCCTCACTGGGTAAAAAGTTATGTGGATCTTTATGTTCAATATGAATTTTCTCCTCTACCAGAAGTATATAACAGTACCTGTTTCCCAAAGCTCTAGATTTAATTTTTATCATACTTTTATGTGATGAATAAAGCATGGTTTCTCTTTCTCATTTTCCTTCTTATTAGTGCTGCTGTGTATCTTTTCATACGTTTATAGGTTATGTCTCTGTCCATGGATTGCATATTTGTATCCTGTAGTAGGCAGACTTCTAAATGTCCCCCAGAGGTCCCCGTCCTTTGCTGCGTGCCCTTGTGTGACCCCTCTTCCTTAAAGACCTAGTGACTAGATGCTAATGAGTAGGCAAAGGTGACAGTTTGTTCCTTCCAAAGTTAGGTTATAGAAGGCTGACTTCTACCTGGTTAGCCTTCTTCCTCTCTTTCTGGCTCTTCTTCAGTCTGATGAAGCAAGCTGCCATACTTTGAGCTGTCCTATGGAGAAGCCCGAGGCAGGGAACTGAGTGTGGCTCCTGGCCCACAGCCCATGAGGAACTGAGGCTCTCAGTCCAACCACCTTTGAGGAACAGGATCCCCTTAACCACCATGTGAGTGAGCTTGGCAGTGGATCCTTCCCCAGTCAAGGTTGAAACGACTGCAGCTCCAACCACCACCTTCATAACTAGAAGGCTCACGTAACTCATGCCTGGATTCCTGACCTTCACAAGCTACGAGATAATGAATACATTAAGCCACTAAATTTGAGGTTAATTTGTTATGTAGCAATAGATGACTAATATACCTCATTTGCCCATTTTTTTCTTTTATCATTTGTAGACCTTCTATACAACACAGTTGAACATCCTTTGTGCAGTATATGTCATAAATATTTTCTACTAATCTTTTGCTTATCATTAACTCTGTTTATGTTTTGTCTTTTCTTATATAGAACATTAAATCTTTGATGTCTTCAAGTGTATCAGTCTTTTCCTCTATGGCTTTTAAATTTCAAGTCTGGTTTAAAAAGCTCTGCTCCCCCAGAGCTGTAAACAGAACTGCCTGTTTACTCCTCTCTCCCGGCCCCCATGTGGGTTCCGCGAGGGCAGGGGCCGTGAGTCTTGCTCGCCTCTGGGCTCCCAGCTCTGGGTGTCATGCTTCATAGCAAGCTGGCATCCAGGACCGCGTGGACTGCATTCATGCAGGCAGACTTTGCCAGGCCGCGTTCCTCTTCTCAGTCACTTCTCCCTGGTATCTAATCTCTACTCCTGGGCTGAGGTGTGTGCATAGCTCCACTTGCTCTTTGCTGAGCCAGAGAACAGATACCCTTCCAGCCCCTTCTGCACCTTTCTCCCCTCACCTACAGCAACGCACTAAGGCACGAACTCCTCCATAACCACATAGTCTTGGCTCTTCAATATTGCTGGTATGCCGAAGATCTCACACTCTAAAGGTAGAAAAAATAAAATAAAAGAATCTGAAGATTTCACTTAAAGTGCTGGTAAAGATTCAGTGCCAAGAAATGTAGAATTGGGTAGCATGCATTTAATTTACAGAAGACAGAGCCTGAGGAGAAGCTGTCTGTGTGGCAAACACAACCTCAACCCTCACCCGCACCCAGATTACATTAAGATGGAGTCAGGGTCTAAGAGCAGTAATAGTAATTGCAGAGAGGGAATTCAAAGCGGGAAGACCCAGGCCAGCAGTGGGCCTTGAGCACATAGCCCAGGAAAAGACATTGAGACCTGGAGCGGTGAAAAATAGGCACCAGAGACTTGGAATTGAATTGAATACAGAAAGGATCTGATTTGAGATGATGTCCTTTACTCTGTCACTAGTGTGTGTGTCCCGGAAACAGGAGGTGAAACATTCTTTTGGGGGGTAGGAGATGAGGGACACAGGGGTATTAGAACCCAGGTTTCAGTTCCCTGATCAAAGCTCTCCACACAGATGGAGGGAGAAAGGCCAAGGAGTTCTGGCTCTAAGCACAGGGGTAAATACCCAACTCCACATTTCTGGAAGGTGTGGAGTGAGACATTCCTGTACCTGGAGAAGCTGGAGATACGTCAGCTCTGGCATCTAGCATTCACTCCCTAGATTATCCTGGAAGAAAGGATAATATATATTTTTTAAATATACCTTTCAGCTGAGAATTTCACTTAGTCTGTTTGGACCCTGAGTCCACTCTCCCTACAGGCAGTTGGCTCTGGCTCAGGAGTGTCTGAGCCTAACCCATTGGGCCTGGCATACCAGGGGTGGGACTGCCTTATGGAGGACAACCATGCAGAAAACTAGGAGAGGTAGGGAGTGGATTCTATAGCTGGGAGATGAATGGGTGAAGCAGTTCATGTTCTGATCTGCACCACCACCCACTTCTGAAATGCTTTGTACAAGTTAGAAAAAGGCACTCCTTAATTTACTACCTGCCACCCGCCAGAAAAGTATAATAAGTACATAATGCAGATCTACAAAGAATAGGGTATGGATGGCACACCCCAAAGCTGTACAATGCGCATCCAGAACAATCGTGTGAGTCAGCCTGTGAGTCACCCTTATTCAGCGCAGTCCAGCTATGCAGGTGTTGTTCCCGGTGCCAGCAGAGCCAAAGGCATTCTAACCCCAGGGCATGCTTCATGGTGGCGACTCTGGCCTTCAAGTTCTCTGTACACATGGATGCTACTACCTCTGATGGGGCAAAACGAGTTCCCTCCTAGATCCAACAAGGCTCAGAGATCACCATTCAGGAGACACTGCAAGAAACCAAACCTGCCTTCACCAGCCCCCAGACCTTTGCCAAAGCATGAGTGAGCAGGAGAATTCCCCTAGAGCAGAGCAGGCCGTGCCACCACTGACCTCTGCAGAGAGGGAGGTGGCTGTCTGCAAAGGGCCCAGGTGCCACAGTCCTTGTCTACACTTACTAAAGGGTGCATACTTCAGGTCATGAAAACTAAAATAATTAAAATAAACACAGGAGAAGCCGGGAGGGCTCAACAGGTTGAGCACTTATCTTGCAGCCCCCAGGTCCAAGGATCAAATCCCAGCCCCAGCCGGTGTGGACCCATATACTGAGCCTGGCCCAATTCAGTTCTCACCAGGGCGAGCTTCCCATGTGGAAGGCCCTCAACTGGTTCCTGCTCTGCGCAGCCCCCACACACACCTGTGAAGTGAAACTATGTAGAAAACTGATTCGTGCAACTGTGAAGACTGCTCTGGGCCCTCCCCTTTCTCTTTGTCTCTCTCTGTCTCTCTGTGTCAAAAACAATAAAAAAAAGAAAAGAAATGCAGGTGCTGGCTAGCATTTTATACAGTCTTGCAGAAAAAGCTGCTGGGGATTGTGTGGTGGGGAGCAGAATAGATCGCGTGCTCGGGCTGTATACATTTATTCAAGCCTAATAATTGTCATTCACTTGAGTGATTTTTGCCATGAAAAGGTTTTTCATGTTACTGGTTATCAGAATCACCTCAAGGAAAGCAGGAATCTGCATTCTCTCTTTATAGATGAGAAAGGGGAGGGAAAAGCTGAAGAGTTTGGGCAAGGTCACACCCTGAGCTGGTGACCAGGTTGAAAGGCTGGGAGGCTGTGTTGGCTGAGGAGACCCTAAAGGTCAGGGTCTCAGGGGAGGCTGTCTGCCTTTTCGTAGGCCCCACCTCTCACCCTGGATCAGCTAGGAGCAGAGGAGCTGGAGGTGTGGAGCAAGGGGAAGGCCTGGGTATACGTTACCGACGGGAGCATGAATTGGTACAACCGTTTTTGGAAAACTGGTAGTGCTGACTAGTGCTAACCAAATGCATTCCTTACAACCCAGCAATTAAACGCCTGGGTTTATACCTAATAGAAATGCGTTCTCAGTCTTCTAAAAGAGAAGTATCAGAATGTTCATGGTACCTCCATTTATGATAGCCCCAAACTGGAAACAATTCAAATGTCCATCAACAGTAGAAAATATGAAGAATTATAATATATTAATATAAGAGGATCCCACATGAGAGTGTAAAAGCACAAACTTGTTGCTACATAGAACATGGATGACGCTCACAGATATAATATTGAGCCAAACAAAGAAGCCAGACACAAAGGGTACATACCATAAGTTTTCATTTATAAAAATTCAAGAATGAGCAAAACCCTTAGATGGTGAGAGAAGCCAAATCTTTGGTTATCTTTGGGAAAGGGAAGCAGAGATCCTTCTGAGGTGCTGGAAATAGTCTGTATCTCAGTTGGGCTGCGTGGCGCATGCAAGCGAGCATGCCATGTGAAAAATCTTCAAGCTGTACAGCGAGGGTCTGTGCACTGACACACCTCATGGGGAGAAGACAAAAAGGAAAACCCATAAACACTGTAAGACAGTGTTTCTCAAAATCCAGTGAGGCAGTATCAGCATCACCAGGGAATGAGTTAGAAATTCAAATTCTTGGAACACTCCCCTCCCCCGGACCTACCAAATTCAATGCAGGACAGGACGGAAGGGCATGAAGTTCAATTTCACAGGTTTTTGCAATGAAGTAATCCAGCTGAGACCTTTTTTTTCTTTTTTTCTTTTTTGTAAACTTGTCTGGTGGAGGAAGAATTGCTGGAGATGAAGCTGGAGGGAAAAAGCACTCAGGGGTCCCTTTTCTCCACATCCTCACCAGCACTTGTTGTTTGTTGAGTTGATAACAGCTATTATCAATTGGCAGGTACCTGAATGTCTCTGAGATACCACAGGTGTGAGGTGATATCTCATTGTGGATTTGATTTGCATTTCCCTTAAGATTAGTGATGTTGAGCCCTTGGTGTAGCCACCACGGGAAAGAGTTTGGAGGTTTCTCCAAAGATTAAAAATAGAATTACTGTGTGACCCAGCAACTCCTACTTCTGGGTATTTACCTGAACAAATTCAAACTACTAATTCAAAAAGATATATGTGCCCTTATGTTCATTGCAGCATTATGTACAATAACCAAGATACGGAAGCAACCTAAGTGTCCATTAATAGAAGGATGAATAAAGAAGATATGGTACATACATACATTGGAATATTATTTAGCCATAAAAAGAATGAAATCTTACCATTTGCAATAACATGAATAGACCTAGAGGATATTATGCTAAGGGAAATCAGTCAGAGAAAGATAAATACCATATGATTTCACTTACATGTGGACTTAAAAAAAAAAAAGTTAAACAAAACAGAAACAAACCCATTCAGCAAACAAACTGATGGTCCTCATATGGGGGGTTGGAGAGATGAGCGAAAAAGGCAAAAGAGATTAAGAAGTACAAATTGCCAGTTATAAAAATAGTTGTGGGGATATAAAGTACAATATAGGGAAGACAGCCAATAACTGCGTGGGGTGTCAAATGGGCACCACATTTTTTGAGGCGATCGCTTCATTAATTATATAAATGTGTAATCACTATGTTGTACACCTGAAAATAATACAATATTGTATGTCAACTGTAACTAAAAAGTAAATTAAAAACAAAAAACTAAAAACAACCCAAGGTTTGTTGAGCCTTTTAAACTATGTTTAGAAACTTGAACATTTACCATGGGCAATGGGAAGCTATCATCTGTCCCCTCCACCCACTGTAAGCTACATGAGGGTGGACACCATGTCTGTTTAGTCACCATACCCAGTCCCTAGCACTGTGCCTGGCAGATAGGAGGAGATTTGTTGAAATGATTATTTGATGCTGGAAAGCGAAATGATTGATTTCTGTTTCTAAAAGCTAGCTCTGGCAGCGGTGTGGAGAATCCACTTGAAGAGTTCAGGGTTGAAGGCAATGAGACAGACAGAAAACGAGTGCAACGATTCAAGCAAAAATGTGGAGAGAGCGTGGATAAGGTTGGCCTCTGTGAGGATGGAGGGAAGGTAACATAATCAATCATTGGTCATTTCATTTACTGATCATTTATTCGACCAAGTGAGACATCTTGGCCGATGCCTGAATGTCTCTGAGCCTCAGCTTCCCATCTATAGAGTGGGGATAACAATAGTACACTGTAAGAATTCAGTGAGATTTTAGCACAGTGCATGGTACATGATAAGTATTCAAAAATGTTAATTTAATATTGCTGTTATTGTTCCAAATAAACAGCCTTGGAAGGAACCTTAGATTAGCAATCAAATGAGCTCATCATAGCTTAGCTTGACCTTGGACCAACGCTTCCCTTTAACTAGCCTCAGTTTTATGTTCTCTAAAGTGAGGGTATGACTGACTGACCTGGTTGGGCCCTTACCGCACTCATATTCTGTGAATGTTAGAGTTTTTATCAGCCCAGACAGACAGACAAGCATTTATAGGAAAGGGACAGACACTTGCAGCACGAAAATTTAGTACCTGCCCAACGTTTAGTTTGGTGCCTCTGACTTACTACAGATGAGCTTCGTGGAAGCAAATCTAAAGGCAAAGAATGTTAACTGCAGTATCTATTCAGGGGTCCGTTATTAAAACTATTAGTGGGGGCCGATCTACGCATTTCTGAAATATCTATTTTCTTCTTGCAAGACAGGGAACAGAATTCAAGCTTTCAAGCTGTTTATAAAGTAATCAGCATTAATTTGTTCTGTTCAGGTTTTAATTACACACTGTAGGCCATTCTGACAGGACACCACCACCCCGAGCCTGTCAGAAGATAATTTCCCACCAGAATGACCACGAACGTCATGAATTATACATGAAACGTTGTTTCCTTGTGACTGTTGCTAAAAGATGCTGTCAGGCTCCTGAAAACTCAACAGATCTGCAATTGTTTTTCAATAAGTCTAATTAGCAGGAAGTAGGTGGGGAGGTGTTAAGAATGACTTCCCAGGGATGTGAGATGCTGAGAGATGCCGAAAGGGTCCTTCCTCAGCTGGTGACCCCAGCGGGCTCAGTGCAGAGCCGTCAGCAGGTGGAAGTCAGGTCAGGGTACTTGCTCCCACATAACCAACAGGCAGCAAGATTTACACTTGTTCTTTCCAAGACTGAGCCTCAGTGAGCCAGCCAGAGACTCCAGACATAATTCTGTTATTCAAATGGGAGAAGAGTTTGATAGCTATGCTAATGACTTTTATCTGTAAAAACATAACTAATAGCTTGGTTTACATTTGCGTACATTTATGAGCATAATTTTAGCACATAATTTTATTGCACAATAAAACATAATGCAGGATTAGTCGGCTTCACAAAAAAAAAGAAAAGGATACCTTAGAGTGATCCACACGTAAACCTAACATCACATTTATATGACAGTATCATTTAAAATGTTGACCCATTTGAATTAATGAAAGTGTTTCCCAGTTAACAATTAGCCGGATAAGGCCATTTCCTGTAGACATAATATTTGGGGGCGATGCTTATGATTTGCTGCATAATTCATCACAGCATTGATTGCTAAAGATTGTTTTCCAGCGCTGTTATTCTCATGGTTAAATTGGATTGAATGAAGGTAATGCTTCTTTCGTTGCACGTAGAAGCTTTCTTGGATATTTGCAGATTGCTGGCTGTCATCAACCAGCCGTTGGAGAAATGCAGAGATATCATCTAGGCCAAAAGGACTCTCTTGAGCTTGAGGAGGACAGGACCTTGGAGATGACATGGGGACACCTCTCTATACAACAGCTCTAATGAAGCAGCACCCAGAGATGGGGCTTGGGAGGCAGGGAAGGGTGGGAGAGTCATATTAAAAGCTGGGTTGCAAATAAGCAATGTGAAGCAAGGGGGTAGCAGTGGTTGAGTTACATAAAGGAAGGAAGCTGCATGACCTTGACTGAAGCAGAGTCGGAAAGAAGCAAGGAGATTTGGCAATGCCCAGGATGAAACAGCCCATCCTTCTGAGGTAACCCACAGGGGAGCACTGGCTGGACTGGATGCCTTGTAAGACTCTTGCTTGCAAAGGCAGCAACACAAGTCAAATGAGCTGAAGCAAAGATGAGATATGTAGGCTCTCATAACTGAAAAGTCCAGGCATGTTTTAACATCAAACACTGTCGAATCCAAATGTTCCAAGTACGTGACGAGACCGTCAGTCTCTCTTTCTCAAATGTTTGCCATCGTGCCAGAAGCCTTCTCTACTAGGGCCTCTCACAGGGTGGGAAAGATGGTCCTCAAGGGGCTCAGGCTTACATGACAGTAACAACTCCTGATCATGAATGAACTCCTGCAAGAGTCTGTCCCGCCCCATACACCATGCCCCGAGAGGACGAGGTGATCTTTCTGTAGTGACCCCCTTAATCTTCCCGCTCAGAATCACCAGGAGAAGAACACAGACTTCCAAATAGGAAGAGACAAACAGGCAGAAGAACAAGGGCTGACCGGGCCCTTCCCCCAGGGCTGTGGTGAGGGTGGAGCAGCAATGGAGGCGCTGGGGAGGCGGGCACAGCATTGGAAGAGAACAGAAGGCACACAACTGGCACAGACAACCTGGACCAAGCCCGGAGACCAAGGGAACTTAGGGATGATGACAGCCAGCACTCTGCAAACATGACACCTGCCTGGCCTATGTGAAAAGAGCAGTAGGTAAACGTACAGGCAAGCAAGCAGGTGTGGCTCAGTATCCAGCCAATACAGGGTCCTAACAGGCAGGCAGAACCTGGCCAGGCACGCTGCCCTGGGGGTGGCTAGCTCCTAGCCTGTGAATAAACACAAGCAGGGGAGCAGGTGCTATTAAGTCCCCCTGCCACGATGCTATAGAGGTGCAATCAGAACAGGCAGAGAGAATGTTAAATGATCATCTATTATAGGTGAGGTGCCTGCTCACTGCAGCCTAAGCGCAGGTGGCTTCCGGCTGAGATGCTTGTGTCTGAGCCCTTGGAAAGCTAAAATACAAAAGAAGCGAAATAACTCCAGACTGTAAGGACGTAATAGAGAGAAGAGCAGACTTAGAAAACTGGGTGAGCAGATAGAATGGTGGGAGATGAACCACTTTCTGAATTCAACAGGAAAATTAAAAGTAAGTGGAAAAGAGACAGGATGGCAACCTCCCTGTGACATCAACTTCCCTCCCCTGGAGAGAGGGCTGGGACAAAACAGTGCCTAGTGGGAGGCAGGTGGGCCTGGTGTGTTACCAGTTTCCTGTGACTCCCATGACAAATGATCACAAACTATGGGGCTTGAAATAACAGAATGTTTTTCTCAGTGTTTTGGAGGCTCAAAGTTCTAAATCAAGGTGTCCTCAGAGCCACGCTGCCTCTGGACTTCTGGGAGGGAGCCCTCGCCTCTCCCAGTCCTGGTGGTTGTCAGCTTAGGGCCACATCACTCCAGACTCTGGCTCCATCTTCACGTGACTTTGCCTCTTTTCTGCTGGTCTTCTTGTCTTCTGTCTCTTGTAAGGACACTTGTCATTGGATTTAGCATCCACTGGGGTAATTCAGGATGATCTCATTTGAGATTTTTAACTTAATTTCATCTGCATAAACCTCTTTTCCAAATAAATTCTTATTCACGGGGTTTGGGTAGGAATGTCTTTTAGGGGAACCACAGTTCTGTCCACTACAACAGACAACTGGCCAGACATAAGGTCATCAGTGGTGTGGTGGACAGGAGAGAGACTGACAATAGGCCCAGCTACCACCAGCTCCCTGGACTCTTTGGAAACTCAAGCCTGCAGTAGCTGCCCAGAATGGAGGAATGGCTAAAGGTGTCTCGTGTGCTAGAATGCCCTTAGCAACAACAAAAAAACAAACAAACAAAAGAAAATACCGTAGGTTGTGAATAAATTTTGCAGGCTGAAGTCACCCAGACATCCCCAAGTTTTATCTCTAGACTAGCCATATTAGATATCTATTAACATTTTAATCAAATAGCAAATCTAATATACCTTCTGGTAAAAGTGTTTGTTTATATTTCAGATTTCCCAGAAGTGCTGGAAAATGGCATATGCCAGGAAATTAATGATCTGGCCATCCATGAGGAATCTCAGAGACAGGTGCCCACCTATTCATCAATAATCAGTACAAACGTGAACAGTCACATTCACTAGACATTTGGGTGAGAGCGATCACTTTCAGACTTCCTGGTTTAATCAACCCACAGTGTCTGAGGAGCATCTCCTACTAAATCGTAGCTTAAGTTTGGGCACCCATCCTTGTCATCGCCATTTCTATTGAGGACACCACCATCACTATTTTTAAGGTGCTCCCTTAATGCAAGTGCCATGAGGCCACTGAAAGCATCAGGGACCACGGCGACGTAGTGAAAGGAGGCCCAGAATCAGAGCTATTTCACTGAATTGTCCCAGTGGCCCGTGCTGGCAAGTATTATTGTGCCCACGTTACAAAGAAGAAAATGGAGGCTCTGAGAGGTGAAGTGACTCCCCAAGTTCTCACAGCTAATAGGTGGAAAAGCTGAGATCTAAATTCAAGTCTTTTACAATTTTAATATTCTTTCTGTCTTAGATTTGCTTACAGCACATGATCCGTTAATGCTTTTGTGTCGGGCCTATGTCCTGGCACTAAAACTCAGTCTGCAGGTTCAGGCTGGGCCCTCTTGTGGGTCTGCCCTAAACACATCTATAAAGTGGTGGCTAAGAGAGGTTCCTATGACAAATGATACTGACAAGCAAGCCAAGAGAGGCAAGGCAGCGAATTGCTCTTATTAAGTTGGCTGATTTCAAATGATGAGAAACTTACAGTATTTTCCTTAAATATCTAAGGAGATAGGGAAGCCTGTAGGGTGTGTAGAAAGAATCTTGCCTGGAAGTCCTGGGGGGACTCCTTTCTTTCCAGTCCCAGCTCTGCAGGATTTACCTGCCGTAGTTTGAAGATTTCTGTCTCGAAGGTTTTGGAAAAGCTTTTCCCTCATGGCTCCTACAATTAGAGAGGCCCCAAAACTTCCCCTGCATTTATTGTTTAGAGAACTGTCATCTGGTCCCAAGTTCTCTGGTCTTCACTTTTGCTTTTTTCTTACCTTTTACAATTTCTTGTCTTTGGTCCTTTGTTTGACCAGCTCCTCTTAGTAATTAACCCTTTTTTGTGTCTCTGGTGGGATGCAAGACCAGCTTTTCCGAGACCTCTAATGACACCCACTTTGACCCCTGCTGTGCCCCAGGAGATAATGGCCTTGAAAGCTTTCTCGGCAGCACATGGAGCCTCTCCCTTCCAGCCCTCTGTGCCCCAGCATTGGGCAAGGTTTTGTATTAACAGATACTCAGTTTAGAAAAAAGAGACAAAGAAATGTCTTAGCCTGTTGTGTCTAAAAGACACAGCACCAGATAAATGTCTTTCTGTCCCTAAAGCCAAATGCTCAATAAGCTCAAGGACACTTCTTTTGGACCCCCACCCCCCACCCCTGCCCCCCAGGAGGCACAGTTCAACTTTGATTAACCAGAGTATTCAAGAAAGGGCAAAGGGGCAGGGTGGAAGGATTATAGGTAATTGAAAAGTTCTAGCTTACTGAACGTTAACCCCCAAAAACTCTTTCCCACCTAATCTATATTTCAACCTTTTTCCTGAGCCACTTTGTGAAATCACAGGTTTCCACATCAGGGTAGGCTGGTGAATATGGTGGTTGCTCCTATCGTAATTTCTTCAAGAAGGGGTAGTTGAATATTCCTCTGTGTTCATAGAGAACTGAGTTTAATCTGTGAGCCCTTTGCTCAGGGGATCTATTTCTTTCTTTTGTATTTATCCTTATTCTTGAGTACCTACAGAAACCAGGAACCATGTCTTATATCCATGTACACAAAGCAGGATGTTTTGGCCCTACCATTTTGGCCACAAGGATATTTAATTCCACGTGCTATCTCTTCCATATGCTACTGTCTTAGCAAGGGGCACAGTGTGAATATAACATAGGCAAGAGATCGGAACCAGAGAGGCAATTTGGACTAGGCACACAATAGATAAGTCCAGGGCCATAAAGCCACTCTGGAACCCCAAGTGAGATTGATCCCAAGTTTCTCTAGGATTTGTTTTATTATTATTATGAAATATCTTAATTCAAGTATTAATGAATATTATCTGTAAAAATTGTTAACATCAAATAAAATGGACAATGGATAAAAAATAGAAATGGTAAGATGTGGCTAATGCCAAACATACAATCAATATAATTTAATATGGATCAAAAACTTACCTATAGGGAATGTTGGGATGGCTCAGTGGGTTGAACGTTTGTCTTGTAGCTCCAGGTCCAAGGATTGTATCCCAGCACAGGCCAGTGCTAACCCATATGCTGAACTGGGGTGTGCTCTCAGTTCAGTTCTCACTGGGGCAAGCTTCCCATGTGGGAAGTCCCCAGCCCAATACCTGCTCTGTGCAGACCCGCACCCACCTATGGAGTGAAACTATGTCAAAGGCTAATGACTACAACTATGGAGACTGCTCTGGGCCCTCCCCTTCTCTCTATCTCTCTCTGTCTCTCTCTCGCTGTGAAAAACAATTAAAAAAAAAACTTAGCCATAAATCAGATCTCTTATAAACAACCAAAGTGTCCTTTGAGTGACAATGGATAAAGAAAATGTGGAACATTTACACAGTCATAAGATGAAATTTGTAGTAACATGGATAGATCTTGAGATCATCATGTTCAGCAAAATAAGTCAGAAAAAAAACCAAAAAACATGTGACTTCACTCATACGGAATTTAAAACCAAAAGCAACAAAGAAGCAAACGCTTATGAACACAGTCAATAGTTTAGTGGTTATTAAAGGGTAAGAGGGGGAGGGGAACGGGGAGGGTAGTAGAGGATAAAAAGGGAGTCAAATACATGGTGATGGAAGGAGGCTGACTCTGGGTGGTGAGCACATAATGCAACACACAGATGGTACCTTACAGAATTGTGTACTTGAAACCTATATAATTTTACTAACCAGTGTCACCCAAATAAATTTAATTTTAAAAAAATCAGATCTCTATTGCAAAGTTTTTATTTAAAAAAAAACTAATAAATATGTTATTTTAGTAATCTACAATTATGACCAAAAAATAGAGATGGCTTAATTAATAGCTTAACTATAAAAAAAATCAAGGATATGAATTGGCCTAAGGCCTTTTGGGGCTGAAAACTATTTTCATAGTAGAAATTCATTAGCATTAGCATAGTTCTGATTTAAATATTTATATTCAAAATGCCTGGATCAAAATGGCAGGTTTTAGCATCCTCCACCTTGTGCATCTTCCAGTGCTTTGCACAGGAACTCCATTCATAGAAGCCACATACCTGTGTAGACCCACAGGATGCAAAAATATGCTGTTGTTCAGAGAAAGGGGTAGATCTGTATATACTGAAACAGGGGTATAACCATAATAGCCTTTCAAGTGCCAGTTTTCTAAATTAAAAAATCCAAATTAAATTAGTAAGTGTGAATGTGGGTCTGAGATAGAGGGGAAGACAGCATGCACATAAGAGAAGGAGAGTATGTACAAAGTCTGACAATTAAGTTCACAAACTTGCCACCATGTGTTTATGTTGATGGCACTGTACAAACTTGGTAAGGTTTCATAACAGTGTCTCACAGCTGTGTTTGTGTCGATGTGTGGTGGTATCTTGCTGAGTGGCGTTCATTATTGTTGCTGCGTGTTTTTTAATGCTGTCTCAAGAATGTCAGAGATTGAATTAGAGCAATGAACAAATATTAAATTTCTTGTTAAACTTTACAAGAATGGAAGTGATATCAGGGACATGTTAGTCCAAGTTGATGGGGATAATGCCATGAAGAAAATGGCAGTGTACAAATGGATTAAACATTTTTTTTTTAGGGGAAAGAAAGTGTCACTAATTAAGAGAGGTCAGGGCAGCCAGTAATGAACAGAACTGACAAAAACATTCCAAAAAAATCACTGCATTGTGCATCCAAATCATTGGCTGACTGTGAGAAGCATAGCAGACCAAGTAAACATTAATAGAGAAACAGTTAGGAAAATCTTAACTGAAAATCTTGGCATGTGAAAGATGTGTACAAAAATGATCCATCAGGAGCTCACTGATAAACAAAAGCAAAGACGAGTTGAAGTTTGCCAAGACCTTTTGGAGAGGCAAGACAATGTTTTGGGCTGTGTTATTACTGGTGATGAAAGATGGATATACCAATATGACCCTGAAACAAAGTATTAAAGTGCACAATGGAAGTCAGCCAATTCTCCATAACCTAGAAAGATCTGCCAGTCCAAATCAAGAGTCCAAATAATGAGCTAACTTTTAACCTTTATATATATATATGTCATAGGAATTTTTTCTTGTGAATTTGTACCAACTGGGCAGTCAACCAAGTTGACTATTTGAACTTGCAGAAAGGGCTGTGTGAAAAGCATTGTCTGTGAGGGAATTCTTAGCCAGTCAACAAATAACTGTATTGAAACACCCTCCCTATTCACCTGAATTGGTGAATGACTTTTTTCTTTCCTGAAGATAAAGAAAATATTGAAAGGAAGACATTTTGATGACAGTTGGAACAGATCAAGGGTAATATGATGATGGCTCTGAAGGCCGTCGCAAAAAAAGAGTTCCAAAACTGCTTTGAAGAGTGGATTAGGTGTGGTGTCAGTGCATAGCTTCCCAAGGGGAGTCCTTCAAAGGTGACCATGGTGATATTTAGCAATGAGCTATGTAGCACTTTTTCTAGGATATGTTTGCGAACTTAATTGTCAGACCTTGCATGTATACACAAGAATTGGAAAGATATATAACAACTACTGACAGAGGCTATCTATGGGGAGAAGGAATAAAAAAAAAGGAGCTTTTGTTTTTTAAAACTTTCTGCATTTCTGTATTATGCAAAGTTTTCACATCAAGCCGATATTCATTTTGTAATTAACTCAATCAAAATGTTTAAAATGTTAAATGGTGAAAACAATGAATGAGTGGTAAGAACTGTGAAGGGTCTGAGATTTTCTCCTACTTGTGAGCTAACAAATTAGGAGTTAGGCATGTTCCATGGATGCTGATGGAAGAGAAAAGACTCCAACAAAATAGCCAAAGTATCAGCATTTGTGCTATTTCTCAGAACTCCAGTTCTCACATGGTGATGCGAAGTGGGCCAGATTGTGCTGGTACACACTCTATACAGAATGCACCACAGAAGAGTAACCCTCAGCATAGGGAACCCACATCTTTTCTAATGGATGGCCATTCTGCCTAACCTTTGTTCCAGAAGGAGGTACTATCTCTGTTAGTTATACAAACATCCTTGAAAAGATAGTCCAGAATAAAGGTGGTCAGTGCCTCCGCTCACAGGACATTTGGAAATGCAAGAGATGCATGAGAACTGTCTTCCAATGAGGACAAGGGTTACACTTGAATCTCCTTGCTAACTGTCATTCTCATTCCCATAGGCCTCCAAACTATCCAACTCCCTGATTATTAACTCTCTTAGTTCAGAGGTGAGAATGGAGAAGGGACTTGCCTAAACCTTTCTTTTTGGGGGGGTGGGTTGGGGGAGGGGGCTAGTTTCCATTTACATCCTAAGGCTGTATCATCCTATTTCCTGCTTCTATTGCCTTTGAATGGGAAACTCAAGTATGGTCATTGCATTCTACTTTCAAAAGATTTAGGGAAATCCAAGATGGCGGCATGAGAGGAGAACGCCGATAACTGCCTGGGAAGGGCCTTGTGAACAGAGGGGAATCCACAGGGGAAACCCTGAGAAGAAACCTCAACTAAGAGAACCACACAACGCAGAACAACACCCAAAGGTTAGAGAAAAAAGGGGAGAACGGGAGAGGGAAGGGGAAGCAGCGGTTCGGGGACAGAGACTCGGAGCGCGGCCCGGGGCCGGCAAAAACCAAGGGGGATTGGGGGACTACGGTCAAAGTGGAGCTGGATCAAGGGCGGGCTGGAAGCCGAGACCTAGGGAGCGTGGAAGCCCCACAAGACTGTGGACAATTTAACATCCGAACTCAAGTGACAGCACGCAGTGCCCTAATCAGATCACAGAGCCTAAAGTGGGACAGGGACTGTGGAGCAGGGCGGCTACACTTCCCGGCGGGCGGGGTGAGAGCAGGGCACCAGCCCACAGCAGCTCAGCACCCCTGATTTACGGAGGAGATTGACTGTGAAGGAGCGCCTTCTGAGGACAGGGCTCTTGGAGTGAGGGCTGGGGCTTGCGTGGGCACAGCTGCATTGGACGTGCTTGGAGTGAATCCGGCGGTCTCAGCAGAGCCGGGAGCGTAGAGCGGCTGCCGCCCGAGCTACGGCCTGTGCGCGCAGGGCTTTCGGCGCCCCGCCCACTGGGCCGATGCGTCACCGCTGCCAGCATGCAACTGGGCTTTCAGCACCCCACCCACCGGGCCACCGCGATACCACTGCTTGCTTGCCAGGGCGCAGTTGGGCTTTCGGCACCCCGCCCACTGGGCTGCTGCGCAGCACTGCGTGCACGCACCCCGGCTTTCGGTGCCCCGCCCACCAGGCCGCGGCGGCACCGCTGCCTGCTCACCTGCGCGCTACAAGGCTTTTGGCGCCCTGCTCGCCAGGCCGCCATAGCACCGCTGCCTGTGCACAGGACCAGCTTTTGGCGCCCTGCCCACCGGGCCGCTGCAGCGCTGCTGCCTGCTCGTGAGTGCGCAGCTGGGCTTTTGGCGTCCCGCCCACCGGGCCTCTGGGGCGCTGCGGACCTCGCGCGCAAGTGGGCTGCCGGCCGGGTCTCCGCAATGTCATTGCCTGTGCACGGGACTGCGCGGCTGACTGGGGCCTCTGCCAAGCCCCAGCCCATCCAAGTGCTGCCCTGCGGGCATGGCTTACAGATATGATTGAAGGAGGGGCAGCCAGGAGGAGGAAAGACCAGAGCTCCTGCGCCCCGCCCACACTGAACCACCAGCCCCCGCTGAAAGAGGAATCTGCTATTGTGTCTCAGGCCCACCCTAGCTCCTACTCACATGCCCCCACCCCTGGCCACACCTTTACTACACTGCTATCTCACAGCTAAGACAGCAACCTGAAGTGCCCCAGGACACAGAAGCTGTCTGCTTCCCCCAACCCTCTCCCAAAATCTCCTTCTCCCACAACTGAGCCCAAAAGAAAAAATAAAGAGAAGCCCATCTGATAGGCAAACCCCCAGAGGGAAAACAGACTCATGCGTAAAGCAAAAACAACCACATCAAACACAATGCACACCTCAGAATCCAAAGCCCCTCCAGAAGATCAGGGACCTTGCACACTTGGAATCAAATCTAAGTGAAACAGAATTCAGGGCTGCATTAATCAAGACACTCAGAGAGCTCACTCAATGCTGGCAAAGTACCCAGACACAGTTAAATGACTTCAACAAGAAATTTTCTGAGCAAAATGAGTACGTTACCAACAAAATTGAAAAGCTAGAGCAGAACCAAAAGGAACTCCTTGAAATGAAAGGCATCATGGGAGAGCTGAAAAAAGAACTGACCAGCATAGGAAACAGGGCTGACCAGCTAGAGGAAAGGATGAGTGAAATTGAAGATACAAACATGGAAATGTCACAGAGGAAAGAAGAAAGGGAAAGGAAAATCAAGAGAAATGAAAGAGCCCTACAAG
>PVKE010016215.1:0-32304 GCA_004027555.1 Craseonycteris thonglongyai
CCAGTTCAGTTCTTGCCGGGGCCTATGCGGGAGGCTCCTGGCCCAGTTCCTGCCCTGCGCAGCCCCACACCCACCTGTGGAGTGAAACTATATGGAAAACTAACGCTGTCAACTATGGAGATTGCTCTGGGCCCTCCCCCTTCTCTCTGTCAAAAAACAGTAAAAATAAATCTTTTTTAAAAGTGCACAATGGAAGGCAGCCAATTCTCCACAACCAAAAAAGTTCTGTCAGTCCAAATCAAGCGTCAGAATGATGTTGCTAACCTTTTTTTTATATCAGAGGGATTGTTCATTATGAATTTGTACCAACTGGACAAACAGGCAACCAAGTTGACTATTTGGAAGTGCTGAAAAGGGTGTGTGAAAAGGACCAAACAACCTGAACTTTTCACCAACTCATGGCTCCTGCATCACGACAATGCACCAGCTCACACAGCACTGTCTGTGAGGGAGTTTTTAGCCAGAAACAAATAACCCTACCTACTCACCTGATCTGCCCCCTCAATGACTTTTTTTTTTTTTACCCAAAGATGAAGGAAATATTGAAAGAAAGACATTTTTATGACATTCAGGACATCAAGGGTAATACGATGATGGCTCTGATAGCCATTCCTGAAAAAGTTTCAAAATTGCTTTGAAGGGTGGACTAGGTGCTGGCCTTGGTGCATAGCTTCCCAAGGGGAGGACTTCGAAGGTGACTCTAGTGATGAGATTCAGCAATGCGGTTTATAACACTTTTTCTAGGAAGCATTTGCAAACTTCATTGTCAGATCTCATATCCAGCCTCTACACGCTGGATGCCAAGAACATTCCCCCCTGCTCTGCCAGTTGTTACCCCCAAAAATGTCTCCAGACATTTGCCAAATGTACCGTAGGAGGCAAGATGGCTGCAGTGGAGAACCACTAACCTAGAACCAAAAATTAAGAGATAGATAAATCTGTTTTCACTAAATGGATTTTGAATTTTTATATAAACAGTTAGTTTATTCCTCCTCCTTCTCCTCCTCCTATTCCTCCTCATCTTCTTCACCTTCTTCTTCCATCATTTTCTGAGCAACTTTATCGGGACCCTTTGCACCATCAAACTTTCCTCCAGACTTATGGTTGGCGACATCCTTCTCATACCCCTGCTCAGCTTTGCCGCCTTATTGTTGTAAGGCTGCTTTTCTCCGTCACTTGTATGTTATCCCACATCTCACCCAGCTTCAGCTTCTTTGCCATGTCTCCAATAGAGATGCCAGGGCTTGTGGATTTGATCTTGGGGAGGAAGTCTGAACATAACAGGAAGAATCCAGAGGCGGTGGCCTTTAAGGGACATTGGGGTCCTTCTTCTTGCCTCTCGTAGCTGGTCCATAATCCTTCATTTCTCCATCATAGCGTACTTTATCTGTCTTTGCCATTTCTTCACACTTAAACTTCTCTTTCCCAGACATTGTCTTCCACCTTGTAGAGAACTTGGGAAATTCTGCAAAATTGACAGGGACCTCTAGGTTTTTCTTCCTATGGTCCTGTCAGCATGTCTACACAAAGAAGGCCTGAGCAGACATCTTGCCCTTTGGTTTCTTGAGATCACGTTAGATGTCTTGACTGCATTATTCACTCCTCTGGACCCCACAGGGCACCACGCCCGGCCTCAGCCTGCCCAGACTCCTGCTAGCTGCCTCTGCAAAAGCTGCCTGGACTTTGAATTCTTTAGCCATTGTCCTGTGCCAGAAAGTGTTAACATATACTATAGTAATTCTCTCACCATGGAGATTCTTCAAGTAGGCAGATTTTCTGGAAACTGGTTGACCCATTTAGATTATCTGAAACATAATGGACAGCTTTTGGTTTGGTTTGGTCTTTTTTAAGATTTATTTTATTGTTTTTGACAGAGAGAGAAACAGAGAGAAGGGGGAGGGCCCAGAATAGTCTCCCTAGTTGTACATCATCAATTTTTTGACATGGTTTCATTCCACACAGGTGGAAGGGGGCTGCACAGGACAGGAACCAGACCAGGGGGCCTCCCTCATGGGAGGCATGCCCCCATGAGCTGGTGGCCAAACCAGGGCCTCCCACCTGAGAGGCTTGCCCCAGCGAGAACCAAAGTGGGGGTCCACACTCCAGTTCATCACGTGAGTTCACATGACCGGCGCCGGGATTCGATCCTTGGTCCCCAGGGCTGCAAAGCGAGTACTTAACCGGCTGAGCCATCCCAGCTTCCCCACAATGGACAGTTTCAATGGACAGTTCCACTGAGTGAAATAGCATTGGCCAAGAATCAGGAGACCTGGATTCTGTGCCCACTTTTGCCATTACAAGCTCTGTGGCCTTGTCACTTAACCCCTCTGGACTCATTTTTTTCCCTCTGTCAAATGAGGATGTTGTGATTTCTAAGGACTTGGAAATGCTCAGTTTCTGACAATATCCCTCTAAATCCTTGCCCCCCAACGTTACTTAAGCTGCCCAGCCTCCCTCTTAGTGCCCCCTTCATTTTATTCCAAATGTCTTTTGTTACATCTCTCAGCCTCCTAGCTTGGTCCCTTAAACACATCTTTCAGAGTCAGTTCTTCTAGGCTGTTACCACTCAGACAGACTCATTATTATTCCTGATTCTAACAAGAAAATTAGGGTGGTGTCTAACACACCCAGTGGCAGGGGCCTGAATTTGTAGAAATTATGGTGTTTACACACAAGACACCCTGGTGTTTATGTGAGGAGAAATAAATAAAATTTAAACCAGCCTTTTAAATTGCTTCGCAATGTGGTGCTAAAATTATAGGAATGTACCAAGCATCCACATAAATTATTCTGACCTGGCTAGCATTCATTCAAGAAACAAAAAATCCCTTTAATTAATTATTCTGCACCCACCTGCCTTTCTATGTATTCTGCAGTTGTGAGATTGGGGTAATGGGTCAGAAGATTCTGTGTCCTACCAGGAATCGGGATCCTGTCTATAGAGAATGGGCTGCCCAGGATGAGCCCGCTTGAACCCACCAGGATGTAAACTCAGGAGAGCCAAGACTGCCTGTTTTGTTGATTGCTGTGTCCCCAGGGCTTAGAACAATACTAGACTCATCGTTGCACACAATAAGTAGGTGTTAACTGAATGAATGAACAAATGGTACCTGGAATATTTGGATAATTAAGAAATCAAGATCCAAATATTTTGCCTGAGGTTTGCACTTTTTTGTTTGTTTGTTTAGAGATTTATCTTATTGTTTCAGAGAGAGAAGGGGGACAGAGCAGTCTCCTTAGTTGTACATCATTAGTTGTGACACGGTTTCATTCCACACAGGTGGATGTGGGCCGTGCAGGTCAGGAACCAAACTGGCAACCTCCCGCGTGGGAGGCGGAGAACCTTTACTGCAGTGCCATCCCAGCGGTTACCAGTTGTGCCGCAGTTCAGCATGTGGATTTGCTCAGGTTGAGGTCGGGATTCGATTCCTGGACCTCGCAGTTGCAAGGCAAGCACTCAACAGTTGAGCTATCCTGGCATCCCCTGCTTCAGTTTTAAGATTGTGTTCCAACGTTCTCCAATGTGTTGATGTGCTAGACACTTTTCTTTCTTTTCTGCCCTTCCCCTCATTTTGTATCTTTTTCTATCGGTTCCCCTCACTGGTTCTCTCATCTGACAAATCATCTTCTCCCTCTTCTGGGTGGGCTCCCAGCAAGCAACACCTTTCTGGAGAGTGTCCCTGGTGGCCAGAGAAGGAATTTCTTCCGTCTGGCCCGTGGTGGGGGAGTGGGACAGCTCTGTGGTCCCTAAATCTGATGCCTGTGCGCTCCATTCCCACCGTATTGCTTGTTCCATATGCTTGTGGTTTGCTGTTTGGAAAATCACCTTGACACAGATGACTCAGAACAGGTAGATGCAGTGAAGAAACATCATTTGTAAATAGAACTTCATGCTGAGGCTTTCTGCTCCTGGAGGCTCAGAGTTCTGTTTCTTTAATCTCCATGTTTTTATTAAAATCCATCTCAGAAGCAACAAAAGGAGAAACTTCCTCTTCAAAATTGTCAGTAATACTCATTTCTTTTGGACAACACACTCCTTAAGGAAATGAACCATCTGTTGTAAAAATCTGTATTTGGTCCAAGGAGTAGAGGTAGGTGGGTTCTGTTCCATCCCTTTCATATTTCAATTGTCTGTATAACCTAATTTCAAAACATTTTTAAAATATTTTAATTTGTTCAAATCCTGTTCTTAAGGGTGATATTCTAGACACAATTCTTTTCTTTAATACCATTTCTCAATATTTACTATCATGAATTGATGTAGTGATTCAACCTTGGTGTCATTTATGCAAGACCAAAATTTAAAAGTACTGCTCTTCTTATTTTAACTATGAAAAACATGAATTAATTTAGACAGTGGAAAAGAAAAAGCCTATTTGCCAAGCTAAACACTTCTGATGCAACAACTGTGGAATCTAGGCTAAAGACCAGTTATCATGCTAAGTACCTTGCCAGTGTCAATCCATGAAACGTCTTCTGCCACTCTAAATTTTAAGTGTCATTATCTCTGACTTGGGTTGATAAAATTGAGCCATACAGTAGTTAACAACTTGCCCCAGGTCACAAAACTGGGAAGGGATGGGGCCCAAGTTCAGTCCTCTGAATGTGAAGAATTTGTAACCACCAGTAATCAGATGACCAAGGTTCAAACGCAGGCCCTCCTGCACCCTGTCCACAGCGCCTTTGTAGCTGCTTTTATTGGAAGGAGTCAGACTTGTCCGTTTCTCTAAGATAAAGATTTAATCTTTCAATCCCTTAGACCAGGGCTCAGCAAATTGTCCAGCCCACTGCCTGATTTGTTTTTTGGAAATACAGTTTTATTTGCACACAGCCACATCCATTCATTTACATAAAATGTCTATGGTTACTTTCATTCATTGTCAGAGCTGAGGCATTGTATGGAGCCATCTGGCCCATAAGCATAACATACTATCTGGCCCTTTACAGAAAGCTTACCAACCTAGCATTAAACTGTAAGGCTTCAAGCTCGGACCAAAGCATGTGGGAGCCCAAACTCAGGCCTACCTGCCTATGACTGACTACAGGACCCTTGCACTTGTTGTCCCCACATCCTCCAGATTTCTCTGTTGGAGGAACATCGGAGAGCCATGAAATAGTCTCATGTGTTCTGGGCGTTTAGTGAATGAAGGATCACTGCAAGAGAGCCACCAGGAAAACAGGAAATGCCTTCCTCATGCAGTCTGTTTTTGTGCATTCCTGGCCTCCTCCTCTTAGCCAGAAGCAGAAGTGCTTTGAGATATCATACTTCAAATGCTTTTAGAAAACCAGAAATGCTAAGGATGTCTCCCCGTCTCTGGTTCCTTGCTTTCTTACCAAACTTCAAGAGCCATAGTCTCCAACTGACCATCAGACCCTTCCTATTGCACACCAGGCCAACTATTATAGAATAGCAGGCAGCCGAGCCAAGACTAGAAGCCAACTGCTCCCCAGAATCCAGCTTTCCTAAATGAATGAAGACATGGGCCCCCTCTTTTAAAACTCCTTTGAACTAAGCAGTGCCTAAGTTGTATGTTAGTCCTCTTGTTTGGGGGTAATCACAGATGGCATTGAGCTCTGTTACAGAGCCAGAAAGCATACTGGGGCCTCATGGCTTCAAGGTGCTTTTTCACAACTGAGTAAAAATCGTCCATTCTCCTTTAATCCAGCTGTTTCCTCATAGTCCAAATAAGTAGCTCTCACTACTTTGCATGAATTCAAAGCCCTTAGCATCACACCCTCCTCGTGCACACATGGAACATGTATTTCTACATAGATGTTCCTTTTCAAGATTTTGTTTCCCCAAAAGTCTTTAGCTGCAGAATAAGCCAGGTACAATCACTAATGAGTGGAGATATGACACTGAACTTGGCTGGTTTTCCTTCTCCTTCCCCAGAGTTGCAGAATCATGGAGAAGTCACCAAGGCTCCTTGGGTGCGCTGTGTGCTCAGGGCCTGGCTGCTGGGGGTATGGCCCACGAAGGACCTGGAGAATTGCCCTGGTGCCCTGGCCCTGGCCTCTCTGCCTTCAGTCTTGTACCAGGAAGAGGATTTTCTAGAATCTGTTGTATAGCTAAGAAACCCAAATACTGTCCTGATCACATTGGGATCTTACAGAGGCAAATATAGAGGTCTGTACTTGAGTTTTCTGTTTTGCCTGCAGTTGATTTGAAAACACATCAAGCAGCTTTCTTTCACTGTATGTTGATGTATAGCCTGAGAACGAAACTGTATTATCTATTGCTGCATAACAAATTACAACAAACTTAGTGGCTTAAAACAGCATACGTTTATTTCAGTTTCTGTGTGTCAAGAGTCTGGGCGCAGCTTCGCTGGGTCCTCCACAGGGTTGTAATCAAGGTGTGGGTCAGTGTTGTCTCACCGTAGTCTCGACTGGGGGAGGGTCTGCTTCTAAGCCCCTGTGGTTGTTAGCAGAATGTCCCTTCATTGCAGGCTGTCAGACTGAGGGCCTCCGTTCCTCACTGGCTGTTGGCCTGGGGCTGCCCTCACTTCTTTGCTTCATGGTCCTCTCCATAAGACAGCTCACAACATAGCAGTTGGCTTCATCAAAGCCAGCAAGGGAGAGAGTGCCCTAGCAAGATGGACACTGCAGTCTTATGTATTTATGTACATGTAATCGTGTATATCCTATCACTTGATCATAGTCTTTTTTTTTTTTTTAAGATTTATTTTATTGTTTTGACAGAGAGAAGGGGGAGGGCTCAGAGCAGTCTCCATAGATGTACATCATCAGTTTTCAACATAGTTTCACTCCACAGGTGGGCATAGGGCTGCACAGGGCTGGAACCAGGCTAGGGGCCCCTGACATGGGAAGCACACCCAAGTTCATCATATTGGTCCGCACGGGCCAGGGATAGAACTCGAGCCACGGACCTCTGGGACTGCAAGGTGGACATTCAACCTGCTGAGCCATCCCAGCATCCCACTTGATCATATTCTGCTAGTTAAAACAGTCACTGGGCCCACACTCAGGGGAGAGGATTACACATGGTGTAAACACTAGAAGACAGGGATCTGGGGCACCATAGAATTCTGCCTACTATAGAAATTCTCTTCTCTGGCAGGGAAAAAAATTTAGCATTTGGATTTATTTCTTAACATCTTACTGTCCTTGCCCATTTCTCTCTCAAAAGGATCAAAACGACTTTGAGTTGCCTTGAAATCATCACCCATCTTTCCTTTCTTTGCTCCAACACAACTGTTGACTTAACCAGTTTCCCATGATTATACATGTACCAGGACCAGCCTGGCAGAATGAAGTCCCTGAGTTCGAGTGGTAGGTATGAAGACAGACCCAATGACCTGCCGACTGCCCCTCAATAGGAGCAGCCCCGGATAGCTTTATTAGTTATCTTATATAGTGTACATGTGCGTCCTTACAAAAGAACATCAGACATTATTTATCTCAGCCAAGCCTAGTCCAAGGGCATCTTTATCTCAAGCACATAGCCATTTCTTTGTAAGCACATAGCTATTTCTTTGTAAGCCTTTTTTGCTTATAAGCCTTTTTTGCTTCTAGTTTCTAGCTTACTGGCTTTCTGTAACACTATGTTGCAAATTGTCAGCTCACAAACCTTCATGGGAAACAGCACGTATGCGTCTAGTTTCTATCCCTCCCGAGAGGTTGAGGGGGGCTGAGGCCCTGCCATCAAAGCCCCCGGAGAGCCTTCCCAGACAAGCACATGACCAGCTCCCAACATATACATAGGACCATTTTCATAGTCAAGTTTCTTTTGGTGGCAAGAAAGGGAAATTTGTTCAAACTAGCTTAGTCGAAGGAAGAGAATTTATTAGAGGGATATCTCAAGGGTCCTAACAACTGGAAGGCCTCCAGAGATACAGTCAGTGTGTGTGTGTGTGTCTCTCTCTCTCACTCTCCATGGCTGCTTATCTCTGCTTTTCTCTGCATATGGCTAAAAATGACTTCCCCCAAATCGGAAGTTCTATGTTCAGAGGTCAGGTCACAAGCAGATTCCCTTGCATGTCTGGGTGCCAATTCTGACTTCCCAGAAGCAAATCTAATTGGTCCAGCTGGGGTTAACCCTACGCCCCTGACCAATCAGCTGTGGTGGAGATCGGGCCAGCTGCAGTGCCCTCTTGGAGGTTGGATGTTGTCACACAAAGGGAGAGGTAGGGGCTGGGCAGGCCTCCCAGGCAGTTTTGATCACAGGTGCAGATCAAATATAAAATGTCTAACTTACTTTCTGACCTCTGGATGGTGATTGGAGGGATGAAGCCAGAGTGAGGCTTAAACCGCAGGCTCTCAAGGGTGGGAAGGAGCTGAAGGGCTGACATGTGTCGAAGAGGAGTCGGCTCTTTGTGGCCTTCCAAGGCAGGAATAGGGGTAGTGAGTGTCCATAGCAGGGAAGCGGGTTTCAGCTTTATGTAAAGAACTTCCTGATGATTAGTCACCTCCTCTTCTGTCATTCGCTTGTCCCCAAAAAACCACACCATGATCCCTGAATGCCCTACCCAGCCCACAGCTTTCTTATTCAAAATGTTTTAGAAAAGCATTTGTAGGCATTTATTGCATTCATTCCCATGGGCAGAACTGAGATATCCCCCTTTACAGAAAAGCAAAGACGGGTGAGGTGACTTGGCCAGGGTCCCCAGAGCTAGAATCCAGGTCCCTTCCTCCCACCTTGCCCAGGCTGGCTAATTGCTCTCCTCTCCCTAAGTTGGTTTCGCTCACCCTGCAGGAACTGGCCAGCATTGGGCATCATTATAGAACAGTCTCTTCATATCTCAGGCTGATGTTCAGTGCCATCACTTGCCCTGTGTGTAAGAAGAGGGAGGCTCTACACATCTCTTGAAAGTAGGCTGATCAGACATATCATTTTAACCAGGACAGAAAACAATGGTACTGTCCCATATCAAATGGTACATATGGGCAGCCTACTGACACCTTGAAGCTAGCCCAGTGACACTAGGCTGCCCATATGTACTGTTTGATATGGGTCAGTACCGTTGTTTTCTGTCCCATTTAAAATAATACGTCTGGTCAGCCTACTTGAAAGCCAAGGGTTCTTATACCTCCCCTCCCCAGAATATTACTCATAGGTGACATTTTGTGGCTTTTCAGTCACTATCTGTTTATTCAGGTACAAGACAAGGACTCAAGCAAAATCCAGCTGTTGCAAGCAAGATACCAGGGCTTAGTGCAGCTCCATCTTGTTCTTCAAGATCTGTGAGTGTGCCTCTGCCCTTCCCATCCCCACCCCCCTTTGCCTTGTCCTCCTCATCCAGCTCTAAGGTCACCCCTCACAGGGATCTTGCTGACCCTTACTCTGTCCACTCCCAAACACCCCACCCTTGTTAAAGATTCCTCTGGGCGCCCATCGCCCTTATATTGGACACATACAACCCAAAGAGTATAGCTCAGAGCTTAAGCATCAGCAAATGGTGGTCACACCCTCTACCCCTCACTAGCTCTTGAGACCTTGGGCCAGTTGTTTACTTCTTTGGGCTTTCCTCTTCATCTGTAAAGTTAGAAATGCTGGGGAAGCTGGGACGGCTCAGTGGGTTAAGCCTTTGTTTTGCAGCCTCAGGGTCTGAGGATCGAATCCCAGCCCCGGACTGTGCAGACCCAGATGCTGAACTGGGGAGTGCCCCCCAGCTTGGTTCTCACCCATGTGGGAGGCCTCTGGTTCAGCCCCCAGTTCCACAGGGGCGTGCCTCCCATGTGGGAGACCCCCAGCCCAGTTCCTGCCCTGCACGGCCCCCGCCCAGCTGTGCTGAATGAAGCTATGTCAAAATATGGAGACTGCTCTTGGCCCTCCCCTTTCTGTCTCTCTGTCTCTCTCTGTCAGAAACAATCAAATAAGTCTTTTTTTTTAATAATAAATAAATAAATCTTAAAAAACGTAGGAATGCTAACATACCCATCTCTTAGGAGCAGCATTCTCTGAGATAGCACATGTGAGTAGTGAGCACTGGTGAATGATCCTTGGTGAGTCGTGAGCACTCACTATGCAGCACCATAATTACACGAGAACTGACTTGCAAGAGCTTTAGAACAGAACCTGGTACCAGATAACAGTAATACAGTGATGCCTAGGAATTCGAACTTAAGCTGTCCCAGAACCCTGTTCGAGTTCCAAAATGTTTGAGTTCCAAGACCAGTTCCCCCCTTTTAAATAATAGAAACAAGATTAATCTGTTCCTAGGTGCCACAAATTTGAATTTTCAAAATGATTTTAACAGTAAATACACTGGATTTAAAGTAAAGTATTAATTTTATTAATTTTAAGGTAAAATATTAACAAGTAATAATAATATTTAAATTAAAAAATTTTTAAACTAATGATGATGACACATGTGGGTACTTTAAGGGATGGAAGAGGAAGAGGCATCTTCCACGATAACGTCAGGTGTCTGCATTCTTTGTCTTTTAATGTCCTTTGCTATGGGACCACTTGTAGAGGGCTTGGGGTCACTGGTTGTTTGTTTTTGAGAACCAACGTTCCAAAGTGATCTGATGTTGGCGACCTTTTTGCACTTTTCTGAAATGTTCAATGATGGTATCATTAAACAACTTAACACACCTGTCAACTAGGGCTTTATTGGGGTGCCACTTCTCATGCTAAGAAAGTCCTTGATTTCACCAGAGGGAAGGGTTCCAGGGTCTCTCTCTTCCTCCCCAGAAGAAATTTCTTCTGAGATTTCTTTCTGCTGCTGCTGGTGGAGATGCTGAAGCTCTTTCGTTGTCAGCTCAGTCCTGTGATCGTCCACTGACTCATTCACATCCTCCTTGCTGACTTCCAAACCCATAGACTGGCCCAGAGATACGATGTCAGGAACAACAGATGGTTCTTCAAAACCTTCTACGCCCCTTGCAGCAGCACATTCAGACCAGAGATTTTTCCAGGCAGAGTTCATTGTCCTCAAAGACACTTCCCTCCACACTTTCTCGATTATTCCTAGGCAATAGAGGGTACTGTAGTGATCCTTCCAGAACTCACACAGGGTCAGTTGTGTTTCACTTGTAATTGCAAAACATCTTTGGAGCATAGCCTTGGCGTACAATTTTTTGAAGTTTGAGATCACCTGCTGGTCCATGGGCTGGATAAGAGGAGTGGTGTTGGAGGAAAAACATTTTATCTTGATGAAGCTATATTCCTCCACCAAATCTTCTTCTAAGCCTGGAGGATGCACAGGGGCATCGTCCAGAACAAGAAGAGCTTTCACTGGAAGATTTTCCTTCTGCAGATAGTCCTTTACTGCTGGAGCAAACTCTTTATGTATCATTCAGTGAGGAATTGCCTGGTAACCCATGCTTTCACATTTGATCTCCCCATAACATTTAGTTTGCTCTTATTGATGTTGTTCATCTTAAAAACTCGTGGAGGGAAATTGGGATGGCTCAGCGGGTTAAGTGCTCACTTTGCAGCCCCGGAGCCTGAGGATCAAATCCCAGGCCCGGCCCATGCAGGCCCACATGCTGAACTGGGATGTGCCCCCAGTTCAGTTCTTGCCGGGGCCTATGTGGGAGGCTCCCAGCCCAGTTCCTGCCCTGCGCAGCCCTGTGCCCACCTGTGGAGTGAAACTATATGGAAAACTAATGCTGTCAACTATGGAGACTGCTCCGGGCCCTCCCCATTCTCTCTGTCTCCCTCTGTCTGTCTCTCTCTCTCTGTCAAAAAACAATAAAAATAAATCTTTAAAAAAAAAACTCATGGATTTTCTGAGTGGTACACTAGGAGAGGCTTCATTTTGCAGTCTCCACTAGCATCTCTGCACAGCAAGAGAGTCAGACGGTCTTTCATTGGCTTGTGACCTGGTGCAGTTCTTTCTTCTTTTGTGATGTATGTCCACCTGGGCATCTTTTTCCAAAAGAGTCCAATTTCATCACAATTAAAAACTTGGTTTGGAACATACTCACCACCACCCCACCACCCCACCCCACCCCCACCACCACCCTCCTTAACACAAATTCCTTAAACTCTTTTCACAAGCTTTTCTGCTGCTCCCAATTTGGAACTTGCAGCCTCTCTGTGCATGACGACATTATGAATCCCAGTCCTTTTTTTTAAGTTTCAAACCACCTCCTGTTGGCTTTAAAGTCCACCTTTTGATCACTACTACTAGGCATACTGTTCTGTAGATCAATGTATAGAACCTTGGCTTTTTCACAAATGATTGTTTTAGTTATCACATCACCAGCAAGCTGTTTTTCATTAATCCAAACTAAGAGGAGTTTTTCCATTTCCTCCGTACTTTTCATTCTTAGAGCATAGTGTTGTAACTCCTTTCACCACATCAACTGCTTTGATAGCTCCTTTATTTTTCAAAATCGTAGAAAGGGTCTATTTTGGTATTCCAAACATAATGACGAGATCAGTCACACATGTGCCGCTTTCATGCTTAGCGAGAAGATCTTTCTTAACCTTAATAGTAGCTCTAACAGCTTCTTATTCATGTTGTTCTCATTGCACTTTTTAGGTCCCATGGTGAATCACTAGTTTTTGTTATATAAAAAAAATAACGCAAAATTGGTACACAATTAACAACGAAAATCACTCAAGATTCAGCTTCAGACAACAACTTAAGTAACAAAGTAATTACTTAAGTTCTGGGTTGTCAGAAATGTACGGTATGCATAAACCAGAGTATAACAGAGGTAACTATAGCAACAGCTTGGTCGAACATTACGATGGGGCAGGGGTTGCTGCCTATACAATCTGTGTTAGACCAATTCCCCCACACCGCTCTTGAAGTATACCTCACACGAACAACCAGTGGGCATTCGGATAAAGCTTCAGGCCCTACAGTCAATACGTCCCACACGAACAACATGTTGGCATTTGGATTCCAAAGCAGCATTCGGATTCCGAGGCAAAATTTGTTTGCTTTTTGTTCAGATTCCAAGTTGTTCGAGTTTGGGAGCGTTCAGATTCCAAGTTATCACTGTAGCATTGTCATTTCTCACACTACTCTTGATAAATGAATTGCCAGTTGCTGTCTGCCATATCAATGAGAAAAGGGTGTGTCCTTTACTCTCAAATCCCTGTGGCCTGGCATGTAAGCAGGCACCTAATGAACAGCTGCTGAATGAACAAATGAACAAATAGATTCTGTTAGGCCCTACAGTGAGGGCTTAAAAGTAAATTCAAAAGCACCTCCCCTGTGCAGAAGGCACAGGAGGCTGGTCTGAAGGCTCTAAAGCAGGGATTGGCCCACTTCTGTAAAAGGGCCAGATATTAATAGTAAATTTTTTAGGCTCTGTGGGCCATACACTCTCTGTTACAACCATTCAATTCTGCCATTGTAATGGGAAAGTGGCCATAGTAAGAAAATAAATGGACTTAGCTGTATTCCAAGAAAATTTTATTTATGTGCTCTAAAATTTGAACTTCGTATTATTTTCACGTCATAAGGTGTTATTCTTTTGATTATTCTCCCCAACCATTTACAAATGGAAAAACAGTTTTAGCTCGTTAGCTGTTCGGAAGCAGGGAACTAGTTTGGTTTGGCCTGCGGCGATAGGACTCCACCAACTCACTCTACTGCGGTTTCAGGGAGCTAGATCCGCCTCCTAGGAGGGCGTCGTCAGGGAGGCGGGCCTCGGATTGGGCCAGACATAGGGAGGGGAAGGAGGAGGGGCATCGTGACGTGAGCTGTTGGAAGAGGCTGTCCCGAATTGGTCCACTACATGTTCTGTACTCAGCCAATCAACGTGGTGCTACCGCCTCGTCCCGCCTCCCGCATGCGTCCTCGTCATGAGGGTAATGCGCCACGCCCCCTTGCGTTCCCAACACTCACTTCCGGGCACGGACGCGGCGTGACGTCAGGAGGAGGGCAGGTAAGTGTGGGCTGGCGGAGGGGCTGGGAGGCCGGGAGGCCCGGGGGGCCCTGGGGATCAGGCCGCTGGCTACCTCACCCAACCTCGGAGCACCCTCCAACGGGATCGAGCGCGTCAAAGGCCGCGGGGCTCTGCGGTCGCGAGCCCGATGTCCGTAGCCGGCCGAGGTCCCAGTTATGACCCCCGACTCAAATCCCCGGCTCCAGCATTGACCCAGACTGAACCCTGGTCCATATTATGCCTGAAGGGCCCCTCAATTTACCTTATCTAAAAAATGGAGCCAATAAGCCCCTACCTCGCTGGGTCATGGTGAAGATTTTGTAAAACAGGCATGTAAAACGGTGGGCATAAGAAATAAAACCACCAGCGTTTAAGACGGCGTCAGGCACTGTTCTGAGAACTTTATTCACTCGCGGAGTCTTGACAGCAACTTCATTTTTTTTTTTTAATTGTTTTTTGACAAAGAGAGAGAGGAGAGAGATACAGAGACAGAGAGAGAACTGAACTGGGGCCCCAGTTCAGCACATGGGTCCGCACAGGCCGGGGCTGGGATTCGATCCTCGGCGCTGCAAAGTGAGCGCTTAACCCACTGAGCCATCCTGGCTTCCCCACAACTTCATTTTATAGATGAGGAAACTGAGGCCCAGATAGTAAGCAACTTGCCCATAGTCAAGCTGCTAGCAAAAAAGCAGTGTCGGGATCCCAGTCCAAGCAGTATGCCCTGGGCAAATGCAGTCTATAATTACTCTTGACATCGTAGACCAGAGGTTTCAATACATCCACCCAAGAACCCCAGCTATACCATTCACTGGGGTGGTAAAACCATGTTAAGACCTCCCAGCCCCTGTAAACATAGTGCTTACTCTATGGGAGCACTTCCCAGCATATTATTTCATCTACATAAACCCCAGAAAGTCAGTCCTGTCGCCCTCATCTGCTCTTAAAACATTTATTTTTATTTTTATTTATTTATTTATTTTTTTTTTGACAGAGAGAGAGAGAGAGAGACAGAGAGAAGGGGGAGGGCCCAGAGCAGTCTCCACAGTTGACAGCATCAGTTTTCCGTTTAGCTTCACTCCACAGATGGTCACCGGGCTGCGCAGGGCAGGAACTGGGCCGGAAGCCTCCCACATAGGCCCTGGCAGGAACTGAACTGGGGACATACCCCAGTTCAGCATATGGGTCCGCATGGGCCGGGGCTGGGGTTCAATTCTCGGGCTCCAGGGCTGCAAATCAAGTGTTTAACCTGCTTAGCCGTCCCAGCTTCCCCCCTCATCCGCTCTTAATGAGTGAGGAAATACAAGTTCAGGGGCGCTCAGACACTGGCCAACATTACCCAGTGAGTAAGACGTAAAGTTGGGATTCAAGCCCAGGGAACTGTGAATCCAAAGCCTGGGTGGGCACTGAACTATTTTGTTGGTAAAAGCATTTTTAAGTTGGAGGGGACCTTAGGAAAATCTGGTCCAGGGTCACACTTTACAGATGGGGGACCCAAGATGGAGAGGGGTTCAGGGCAAAGGCAGAACAGTTTACATCTCAAGTTTTGTACCTCCCTCAGCTCTGCCTCCCCATCAGCTTCTGACCCTGGGCAAATAAGTTACTTAAGCCCCCATGTCAACTGAAGATAATAGTGACATAGTACAGAGTAAATGAGGCAATGATGTAGGACTCAGTGCAGTGCCTGGCACACAATAACAGTGCACAGTTAAATTTGCAGAAACAATTATTAATAGACTAGACCATGCTTCCTGCCTTACTCTAGCGCAGGGAACCAGCAGACTATACCCACAGGCCAAAACCAACCCACCGCCCAATTTTGTACAGGCTGCCAGCTAAGAGTGGTATTACTGTCTTAAATTATTGGGGGGAAATCAAAAGAATAATATTCTGTGACAGGTGACAATCATGTGAAATCATGCAAATTTCAGTGTCCCTAAATAAATTGTATTGTCATGCAGCCACACCTATTTGTTTACATATTGTCTGTAGCTGCTTACTAGCTATGATGAGCAGAATTGAGTTTTTGGGACAGAGACAGGCTGGCCCACAAAGCCAGGAATATCTACTGTATATACCTTAACAGAAAATTGCCAATCCTCATTCTAGAATACCCTTCAGTTTCTCATAGTGTCTCTCTTTAGAGTAAAGTAGAACTTTTAATTTGACCTATAGGTCTCCTCCAAACATGCAGGGGATAAAGGGTGTTCCACCCCCCATTTAAGGAGCCCCTGCATTTGATACCTGCATCACCTGCACTGATTCTTACAGAATCTTAGTCAGTTACCAATGGTTCATCCCTCATGGGGGGGCGGAAGGAGGTGCGGGTGGCAGGCACTGTCCTCCATGCTGGACATAACAGCGAGGTGAGAGCTGGCAGAGGAGACAGACTCTAGACAGATACAAGGTGATGTGATAGGAACTCCAGGGAATAAGTGACTTTGAATCAGGTGGTCAGATGAGGCCTCAGACAGAGGTGATGCTTGAGCTGAGACCTGTGATAAAGAACAGACAACTGGTGGAGGAACATTCAAGGCAGCTGACATGCATCTACTAAGCTGAAGGCAGCCAGGAAGCCAGTGTGACTGGAACAGAGTAAACACAAGGGAGAGCAGTAAGAGGTGGGCTTGGAGAGGCAGGCATGGGCCCCATAGGCCACAGGGATGGGTTTGACATGATACTCAAAGCAATGGGCATCACCTGAGGGGTTTAAGCAGAAGAACAATATTTCAGATTTATTTTTTGAGAGATCCTCCTGGCCTCTGTAGGGAGAACAGACCGTGGGAGTCAGAGGGCAAAGCCAGGAGACCAGAGGGAGGTGACTGCCCTGGTCCATGTGAGCAGTGACAGGAGCCATAGAAGGAAGAGAGTATCAGCCATGAACATAGGTTGATTGGAGAGTAGACAAGACACTCTCTTTCTGAACAGACAAATGCTTTTCTTTGGGTGCCTCCTACACCTGAGGGAAGGCTCATCCAAATCGCCACCAACACATCCAGTCTATAGTATCTTTACTGGGAAATCAGCCTCCCCAGGAGGGTGGGACTGGGCAGTGGGTCAACACAGCACAATCAGGGTCAGTGTCTTGTCATCTTTTCAGACTGGCTGCATTGAGGGCGAGGACCAGTAAGCGGCTCTCAGGATGGTGAGTAGACTGGCTTATGTTCTTTGGGGTTCTCTTCAGTCTTTGTTGGACCCCTTCAGTAGCCCCTTCCTCCCCTAAAGTTCCCTCCTCTTCCCCGAGTTCTAAGATAGTATTTCCAGACTCTGAAGTCATGGTCTTTTGGTGCAGTGGTTCTCAAACTTTGCTGTGTACTAAAATCACCCAGGAAGCTTTTTTCTTTTTTGTTTTTTTTAATGAGATGAAATCCACATAACATAAAATTTACCATTTTAAAATGTATAATTCTGGCATTTAGCACATTCATAATGTGCAACCATCATGTCTATCTAGCTCCAAAGCATTTCCATCACCCCAAAAGGAAACTCCTTCCCCATTAACAATAGCTCCCCACTCCCCCTCCTCCAGCCCTTGTCAACCACCAGTCTGTTTCCTATGGATCTGCCTGTTTTGACATTTCATATCAATGGAATTATACACAATATGCCTTTTTGGCTTCTTTCACTTAACCATGTCTTCAAGGTTCATCCACATGTAGCAAGTGTCAAAGCTTCATTTCTTTTTATGGCTGAATAATATTCCATTGAATGGATGGACCACATTTTGTTTATCCATTTATCCACCGGTGAGCATTTGGGTTGTTTCCACCTGTTTGCTGTAATGAATACTGCTGCTGTGAACATGCACATACAAGGATTTGTTTAAACATGTGTTTTCCAGGTTGCTTTTTAAAAGCCCCATGTCCATTAGCCACTCCCCAGCACTGGTCCTCTATCAGGAGTTTTCCAGGAGTGGATCCTGGTTATCAGAATTTTAGAAACACCTTGGGTGGTTGTAATGTGCAGCCAAGTTTGAGACCCACTGCGTTGGTGGGTCATTCAGTCAAACTCAGCAACTGGCTGCCAGCATTTAAAAAGAGACTCCCCAGCCAGAGTGTCCTTTCATGAAACCTGTGCCTCCGTCTGTATTACGAGAGTATTTGTGTGGTTGCCATGCTCAAAATGTTTTACTGTAAGTCATGGTCCAAAAAAAACTGAACGACATTGCTCTAGAAGAGCTGAACCCTCATGCAATTTTCCAAGACAATACAATGAGTTTTTCTCCCAGGTCACTAGACCCTGATCAGACACGGAGCCCAGGGCCATTCTCTATCATGTCCCTCAGTCTCCCTCACCCAGGTCCTGCCCCTTGAGGTGACTAGATCTCCTATGGAACCTTCTCTGAGTCACATCTCTCTTCTGCTTTTCAGGGTGAAAGGAAAGGTGTAAACAAGTACTACCCTCCGGATTTCAACCCTGAAAAGGTAAGGAACAGGCTCCTTTCTCCATGCCCACGGCAGCAAAGAGCCCCAAAGGCCAGTGACCTTGGCACCTCATCCCCTCCTCAAGTTGGAGCCATGCTGCAGAAGTGTGGGTGACCCTGAGGTCTCCTGCCTTATGCTTGTCACACAAATCTCAGGGCAGTCTTCATTCCCAGTGGTAAATGTGGCTCTTGTCAATGACCCTGTACTCTGCTCAGCCTGACATGTTTCTATCAGAGCTCAGTCTGAAGTGAGCACTCGGGCTCTGGGTCAAATCCCCTTCCCCAGTTCCAGCTATGGCCCCTCATAGCCTCTGCTGTGCCCTTTGCCTGGAACCTGTTCCTCCTTTTCACCACAAGGCTCCTTGCCTTCCTTTAGGTCTCCTCACAGAGGGCCTTCTGCTCTACCTCATCACCTAGTGCTTTGTTTCTCTTCATAGCCCTTGTATTCTCTGACACATTGTCCATTTATGTGGGTGTTGTCTGTCTCCCCCTTTAGAACATTCACTCCGCTAGGGCAGGGACATTCATCTGTCTTTTTCACAGCTTTGTTCCCATATTGTACTCAGTAAGGCCTGCTGTATGAATCAGTGCAAGTTGGCTGTGTGACCCTGGGCACATGACTCTGCCTGTCTGTGCCACAGTTTCCCCATATGTCAAAAAGAAAATAAAACCACCTGCCCTCACAGCATTGTTGGGGAATTAAAATGAGACAACATAAAGTATCCACTAAACATTTGCCAATATTGTCATCCCACCTAATTATCCCCATGGCACCTGGAGGTAATTATGATCCAGTTGACAGACAGAGGAAACCAAGGCTCAGGAAGGCAAAAAGTCAGGCCACTATCCAGGATCACATGGCTCTTTAAGCTCCTAAATGGGAGAGGAAAGAGTCAAACCTGTATTCCTGAGGCCATCCCCACTGGTTTCACCAGGGCCTCTGCCTTCCCTTTTGCTCTTAAAGGCCTGGTAGGTCATAAGAAAGGCCTCCTGCAGCTTGTGTGGGATCGGAGCCTGCCCAGCTCAGAAGTGCTAACCTACCTCCTCTTCTCTGCACAGCATGGCTCTCTCAACCGATACCACAACAGCCACCCACTCCGGGAGCGGGCTCGGAAGCTGTCCCAGGGCATCCTCATCATCAGGTAAGGTCTGAGGATGCCTGCCCCTTTTGTCTCAAGTAGAATTCAGCACCTCGATTCTCCCAATGTTTTAGGGTCTTAAGTCCATAAAGCAGAAAATCACTATATCAATGTGCCATTGCCAGAGAACAAAGCAATAAGCTCGTATTATTCCTCACAGCCTGTGGCTCAGCTGGATGTCTGTCCTGGCCTGGGCTGGGCTGGGCTGCCCTGGGCCGGGTTCTCACACATTTGGAAACCAGCACAATTGGACTCTGTTCCGCATGTCTCATCCTCCAGCTGCCCAGCCTGGGCTTGTTCATATAATAGTGTCAGGTACCAAAAGAGAGTGAGCAGAGGTGCACAGGCCTGGAGGCCCAGACCCAGGCCCGGCACAGCATCGCTCTGTGCCATCGAAGCTTCAGCACGAGTCATGATGTGGGGCTGGGTAGTGCACTACTGCTCCTGACAGGAACTGCTGCAGAGTCTTATTGCAAAGGGCATAGACCTGGGGAGGAGGAAGAATCACGACCATTACTTCAGTTGAGCCAGGATGGTGGCCCTCTCCTCGGGGTTCTCTTGTTTCTGGCCAATGCTCCATGACAGGAAGCAGAAGCCAGCTGTGTGTCCCCAGAAGGCCAAACCCT
Source organism: Craseonycteris thonglongyai (assembly GCA_004027555.1). Taxonomy (NCBI): domain Eukaryota; kingdom Metazoa; phylum Chordata; class Mammalia; order Chiroptera; family Craseonycteridae; genus Craseonycteris; species Craseonycteris thonglongyai. The sequence goes on from PVKE010016215.1 coordinate 20,004, forward strand.
TCACTCCTTCCTTCTCTGTCTTGTGAACTCTGACTTTGCTCTCTGGAGTCCACCCTGGGCCTGAGCAGAGGATGCAATGACAAAATCATCAGAGGCAGATACAGCTATGGAAAAAGAGTCAAGACCGCAGTCCCGGCCATGGCTTCAAGAAGCACAGGGCTGAAGGTCACCTCAAAATTCCCTCCATGTCTCCATGCTCCAGAGGCAGCCAGGCTCGCCTGGGCATGCCACCCGCATCCGCTCTAGCAGCTGATCCCTCACCTCCTCTGTGCAATGTCTTTCATTCCCCTCACTATTCGTTACTTAAGGTTTTAAAAGGGGAGCTCTGTCACTGCTGTTCATGGAAAACCAAAACCACGTATCGCATGTGAAACTGAAAAAGAAGTCCAGTGTTAGGACAGTCACTTGACTAACTTGAATGGATACCAGGGCCCCATATGTCCTGCTTCCTTCTCTGCTTCGAGCTGTTTAGCTGCTGTGATGAGGTGTGGAAGACACATAGCACCCACAGACTCACCCAGACTGGGTAGGCCAGCCAGAGGGCAGGCCGCAGGCTGGGACAGGCCTGGCCATAGGCACTCTCACCCACCATTCTTTATGTGCGTGCCCTTTGCTTTGCAGCCAGATTTTTGCATGGGGAGACCTAGGGAGAGCCAGTGGATTAGGGCAAATAAGCTGTTGTCTGTTTGTGTAGATTTGAGATGCCATATAACATCTGGTGTGATGGCTGCAAGAACCACATTGGCATGGGTAAGCTTCCACCTACCTGCTGCTCCCCTCCCCACTGTTCAGTCCCACAGGCACTGAAGCCTCTTAACCATCCACTGTGTCTCCACCAGCGGCTCCCAATCAGGAGTCAGTGAGGAAATGGTGTCCCAGTGACTGGCAAGCTTTGGACACCTCCTTGCAGAGCAGTGAGCAGGCCAGGCTCTGGGTTCACTTCCTAGCTGGGTGACCCTGGGCAAACAACTGAGCTTATGTGTGCCTCAGTTTACTCGTCTGTAAAATTCAGATGATATGAGTGTCCATCTGTGTTGCATATAAAGTGCGTAGTATGCAGCACATGGCACGTGAGGGCTCGTAAACTCAGTCTGTTGCTGTCACTGTCCCTACACTGTTACCATTAGCATTCAGACCCCTAGCTATGCCACAGGTGCACAGACAGGCATGGGTCCAAGGCTGTGCTCGGCAGGGGTGAGACCTCAGGCAGGTGACTGGACCCTCCTGACTTTGTTTCCGCCTTGGATCCTTACAGTACCTCCCTCAGCTCCTCGCACAGCGCCTGGGCCAGGAAAACAGCTCACTCTAAACAGGAGACAATGGCTTTTCGCCAGAGAGTCCAGTCCTTATCACAGGCACTTTGGAAACTAGGAAATGAGGGCCAGGCCATCCCACTGCTTAGGAGGACAAGTGAGCTTCCATCACGTCCCCCTAATCAGACCAAGCTAGGGGCATCTGCTCCAAAGGCCACCAGGTGCTCAGAGAACAAAAAATAGGACTTGGCCTGACATTACCCATTGGTCATGCTCAGGGTCGTGAACAGAAGCAGCCACCCAGGAAAGGAAACCCAACCAGGCCATGTCACCCGCCAGCCCAAGTTCTGTTCTTCTAGTTTAAGCTTTTTTCACTGATAAGCAAGGTTAGACAAGAGTCAAGAACGTATGTCATCTACTCAGCAAAATGACAAGATACCTGAACATTGTATAGAAAACAGTAAAACCAACAAATACATTTTAAGATTCTTAGAAACATGCTGAGCCAAGCCATTCTAAGCAAGTGTGTGTATTAACTCCTGTGGTTCTCTAGCCCTGTGCAGTGGGCATTATAGTCATCCCTGTTGCCTAGATTGAAATGAGGCCCAGAGGGGTGAGGCTACTGGCCTGAGCTTGCATAGCTGGTGGAGTCAGGATGTGAACCCAAGACCTCCAGCTCCCACCCACCCCGCTCCTGTGGCTTGAGCACCTGTCATACAGCCTGAACAGGCTCTGTCCTGCATTGAATTTCAGTGCCTTCCCTAGGTGCTTCCCCTGCAGGGGAATAGCATACCTCCATCTGTCCCCGAGCCAAGGAAAAGTCACTGCAGTGGCATGAGCCCAAGCCTCCACCCTCTCCTTCTCCTTCCAGGTGTTCGTTACAATGCGGAAAAGAAGAAGGTTGGCAATTACTACACAACCCCAATCTACAGGTAGAGACAACATGGCAGTCATCTCAGGGACTCAAGGGTGGCCACAGGGCAAATGGGCTACAAAGGAGTCTCAGTGGTAGTGGAGCTTGTACCTTCTTCCTGATAGCCATTCCCTGCAGGCCTGTCTGAGAAACCATCATGGTCTGTCAATCAGGGCACATCCCTCTGCCTAGAACCCTCCATGGCTCCCACCTTCCTAGAGTAAAAACCTAAGTTTTCTCCATGGCCCACAAGGCTTTACACACTCTGCTCTGTCCCCTCCCTGCCCTTACCGCTCCCCCCTCACTCACTGTGCCCCAGCCACACAGCCTCTTCACTGTCTGTCACTCACCCCACGGAGGCTCCCACCTCTGTGCCCTCTGCCTGGAACACTCAGTCTTTCCCAGACATCTACAAAGCTCCCTCCCTCGCCTCAGGCTTCTGCTCCAACACCACCTCTTAGGTCTTTTCTAAAGTGGCCAGCACCTCCTGATTCTATGGTTGCTTGTGCCTTTGCTGCCGACATGGCCCCTACTAAAACGTTAGTTCCTCCCAGAGCACATTGGCTTAATTAGCTGCTGTGTCCCTAGCAGCTGGTGCCAACACAGCAGCCTAGCTCAGAAGGGTTTGTTGAGTGAATGAATGAACAAACAAATGAATGAACCAATGAACTTCAGACAGAAAGTCAGCTCTGAGATGACAGGACTGTGTCTGTCTCACCCACGGCTGTAGCTCCAGGTATGGAGCCTGGCTTATAGTAGGTGCTCAGTGAGCACTTGAAGGACATGCACAGTGGCAAGCAGCAGGCAGGGGTCATGGCATAGCCTACAGTGGCCACAGTATCCTGATTTCTGCCCACCGCCCAGGTTCCGGATGAAATGCCACCTCTGCGTCAACTACATCGAGATGCAGACGGATCCTGCCAATTGCGACTATGTGATCGTGAGTGGTGCCCAGCGCAAGGAGGAGCGCTGGGACATGGCAGACAACGAGCAGGTGCTGACGACAGGTGAGCGCCGCAGGCAGCCCCGAAGCCAGTCCCGACCCTGAGCCTGAGCCAGGGCCCCGAAGGCCCAGCCGCGCTCTCACCCTTGCAGAGCAGGAGAAAAAGCAGAAGCTGGAGACGGATGCCATGTTCCGCTTGGAGCATGGCGAGGCTGACCGGAGCACGCTCAAGAAGGCCCTCCCCACCCTGAGCCACATCCAGGAGGCCCAGAGCGCCTGGAAGGATGACTTTGCCCTCAACAGCATGCTGCGGAAAAAGTTCCGGGTGAGTGGGCCTCCGGGGTCAGGACCACGGGCAGGTGGAGGGGCACTTGGCGTCTCCAACATCAGAGGGCAAGAACGTGTGGCCGGCTAAGACCCAGGTCCAGCCCACACCCATTACATCATAGCTATAAGCTTGTCATTTCACCTCTGAGCCTCAGTTTCCCCGTCTGCATTGTGAGGACCTCACAGCACCCATGGGAGGCACCGAGCCCAGCGGCTGTCATTAAGTATGTAGCCCTTCCCTCAGCAGCTCTCAGAAGGAAGGCGAGCCTCGAGCTGGACCTGGATGAGGCCTGACCCTGCTGTGGGTATCAGGTAGAGACTCAGCAGGGCATTGAGCTACCAATCAACTCCTAACATGTCATGGGACAGCTCAATCAGCTGTCCCAAAATGAAATCCATAGATTGTCAACCCCACCCCCAAATAACTTCCAGATTCATCCCTGCCATGCCCCAAAGGAGAAAATCATAATAAAATGTAATAGTGTGTATTTCAATGTGTATGTGCTTGGGCAAGACACCTGAGCCTGTGTAAAGAGTCACCAAGGGCATAGGTGCAAATGCCAACTCACCCCCTGTGTCTTGGGCCTGGCTCAGGGACACTCCCAGGGGTGTTCCTGTCAGTGACCCCAATCGCTACTGAAGTGCCAGAAATACTCGGTGGTGCCGTCACAGGGAGTCGGCGTTCAGATGAGTGTAACATAAATGGGTTTTTTACCCTCGTGAGTATCTGGCAGGGCACTGTTAAGTGTTGCGGGACATGAGACCCTTCTCCCTCTTCCTCTTCCTTTGTGGGCTGGCCTGCGCCCCTGGGCACTGCAAACAGAACCCAGGCAGGAGCATCTAGGCGACCCCACGGGCCACAAGCTTTCTCACCATCCTACAGCTCCCATCTCTTTCTGATCATTCTGTGGTCACTATTAGGAGTAAAATTACTACTTTTCTTACTACTTATTTGTTACTGAAAGTGTATGTCTTCAACTAGGCTTATGCCTTGAGCTGTGTGTCCCCTGCCTTCTGGGCATCTCCACATGCGGGCCTGAGGACCCTCAGATATAACATCCCAACACTCCCATTCCAGTCCCTAACCATTCCTGCCCACATCCTTCCCTTCTCAGAAAGAAGGCATCTGTCCTTCTAGGTACTGACTCTCCAAAGCCTGGGGGTAGCCTTGACTCCGCCTCCTCATCTCCTGTTAACGATTCTATCAGCTTCTACCTTCAAATGATACCTAGTTTCTTTCTACTTCCATCACCCCCATCACAGTGCCTCCTGCCAGGTCTTCAGTCTCCCACCCTGCCACACACACACACACACACACACACACACCACCCCAGTGTGTTCCCCCTACAGCCACCAGGAGGCATCTATGAACACCTGAGTCAGATCACCTTAGCTCCAGAACCTTCCATGACTCTCACCAAAAGTAGAAGCCAAAGTCCCCTCAGTGGCCCAGCAAGCAGGCCTGAATGCTCTGCCCCTTCCCCTTCCAGCCCCATCTCCATCTTCCCCTCGCTCACTCTGCTTCAGCCATACTGGCCTCACTGTTCCTCCACCATACCGAGCACACTTCTGCCTCAGGGCCTTTGCACAAGCTGTTTTTTCTGCCTTGGAACACTCTTCCACCAGATACCACATGGCTCCCTCACTCAGATGTATTTTCTCAGATGTGATTTTTCTTGGAGAGACAGTCGCTGACCCTCCTTTCCACCCTGAGTCACAGTTAAAGTTGAAACCCCCACCTACCTCCTACTCCCTACCCGGCATTTTTTTCTCCTCACAACTATTGTCAGCTCCATGAGGACAAGGATTTCTGTCTGCCCTTTGCTGTGTCCCCAATGTCTAAAATGAGGCCTGGCCTGGGACAAGAGGGACTTTCTGTAAATACTTGTGAAATGAATGAATGAAGGACAGAATACTACACGTATTCATGATGATTGCGCCTCCTGTTTAATAAGCAACTTCTGTGCCCTGACCAATGTGTGAGGACCATTTCTGCCACAAGCTTAGAGGGAAGCATCTGAGACCGGAGATCTGGAGTGATGTCCCCTAAGTCAACAGGCACAGAATAGGCAGGGCTTCGATGCCCACCATCCCTTCCCCCAACAGGAAAAGAAGAAAGCCCTGCAGGAGGAGGAGGAGAGGGACCAGGCCCTGCAGGCCAAGGCCAGCCTTGCCATCCCGCTGGTGCCGGAGACAGAGGACGACCGCAGGCTGGCTGCCCTGCTCAAGTTCCACACCCTGGACTGTATGTGGAGGTTAATGGGCACAGGGGTGGGAGACAGGGGAAGTCCTGGCTCTGAGGGGGCCATGGCAGACCCAGGCAGAGGATGGCTCTGGACCTCCATCCCCCCTTTTCTCCCCCCAGCATACGAGGACAAGCAGAAACTCAAGCGGACAGAGATCATCAGCCGCTCCTGGTTCCCCTCTGCCTCTGGACCTGGTACCGGCAGTGGCAGTGGCAGCAAAGCTGGCAGCGTCCTGAAGAAGCTGGCCCAGAACCGCAGATCTGTGCCGGCTGGCTGCCCCATCACCGTGGGGGGCCTGGGCATTGTGCGAAGGCAGTCACAGTCCCGGGAGGTCTCAGAGAGCCCCCAGCATGCGGCTGACTCTGGGGAGCCACGGGTATCAGAGGGCTCCACCCAGGACAGGCCCACATCCCCTCGGGACTGTTCTCAGGAGACAGCCAAGAGCCACAAGACCCTCCAGCCTCAGGGGCAGGCTGGGAGCTGTCAGGACAGGCCCTGGTCTCCGGCTTGCTCTCCAGAGGCAGCGGCCCCCCGGGGCGTGCCCCACCCCCGCACCCTCAGCTCCTCCCTTGTGGCTGACTACTCAGACTCCGAGAGTGAGTGAGCAAGCGGTTCAAGGGACTGGACCCCCTCCAGAGGCCAAGACACGCCCAGGGAGCCTCAGACTGCAGCCCCCTCACCCACCAGCCCTCAGAGATGCCGCCCCCTCCCCAGACCTCCCAGCTGTGAGAGGGTTGTTATTTATTTGATCCTGGAGAGGGTGTGTGTGCCTTGTAGGACCCCCCACATTAAAGCCCTGCTGCTTTGCTCCTGCCTCAGCTCACTAGATGTACCCAGGGGCCCTTCTCCCACCTTGCCACCCAGCCAAGCTTGTCAGGCCTCATAGCAAATGCTGGGGCTACAGCCGCGCTCCACACCCAACACAAGGAGGGTTTCAAGGTGCAGGCTTCCCAGACGAGGTGGCACAGGCTAAATGTAAAGGGTGAAAAGGACCAGGCAGCAGGAACTGTGTAGGGAGGCCCGGGTGGGGGCACCTGGGGTGTCCATGCGGATGTGAGCTGTTCCTTGCCCCTGGCCCATGGGGACACCTTACAAAAGGTCATGTAGAAGGCCCCAGTGCGTTTCTGCGTCTGAAGGAAACTGGTAAACTGAGCAGAAAATGACCCAAACCAGCATGCCTACACCAGGAGACAAAGCCTGCCACCTCCCCCAAAATCTTGGAAGAGGAAGATCATTTAAAAATATATTTTTAATATATTTTTATTTATTCATTTTTATTTTTGACAGAGAGACAGAGAGAAAACTGAACTGGGGGAGCTCCCAGCTCAGCATATGGTTCCGCACGGGTCGGGGCCGGGATTCGATCCCTGGTCCCCGGGCGATGCAAAGTGAGCGCTCAACCCACTGAGCCATCCCGGCTTCCCCTAAAAATATATTTTTATTTATTTTGACAGAGAGAGAGAGATACAGAGACAGAGAGAGAACTGAACCGGGGGAGCTCCCAGTTCAGCATGTGGGTCCGCATGGGCTGGGGCCGGGATTCGATCCTTGGTCCTCGGCACTGCAAAGTGAGCGCTTAACCCACTGAGCCATCCCGGCTTCCCAGGAAGATCATTTAACAACTATTGATGGACTACCTGAAGTGCTCCAGGCACTGTCTCTGCCACCAGGGATACAGCCATGAACAAAATACCCAACCCTGCTGGACCTCAGGTTATGGCTGAATTCCTCATCTGGATGTGGCCGCAGCGGCTGCCCCCAGCCCACCAGCCCTTGCTCTCCACCAGAATGGGAAGGTCTTAGAGCAGCAGTAAGAGCCCGTTTGTCCAAGGAATCCCCAGTTAGGACCGCCAGCACTCCTGGTGGGGGAGAGGGGCAACCCTAGGGCCACCTGAAGGTGCCCACGTGGGATTTAGGAGTCATGCTGTGACCCCCAAAGTGGTTAGCGGGACGCTAAACACAGAACCTGGCATCGACAAGGTGCCTCGTAAATGGTGCCACCTTTGTGGTTCCGAAGGGGCGACTAAGTGCCTCACCCTGGCTGGAGGTGGGGGGTGGGATCGGCATATCGCTGGGTCCAGGAACCCGTGGGGCTGGTGTGCGCACGCGCCTCCTTCCGAAGGCGGCCCCACCCCTCCACAAGTCCCAGTCCTGCCCAAGTGCCCGCGTCCTGCTCCCAGAATCTGCGAGGAGCGATTTGGCAGCACCATGCCGTCACTGGAGGCGATCCGCTACTCCCGGGGCTCATTGCAGATTCTCAACCAGTTGCTGCTGCCTCAGCAGAGCCGCTACGAGGGGATGGACTCCGTACGTCAGGCCTGGGAGGCCATCCGCGCTATGAAGGTGGGCGCAGCGTCAGGGCTGAGGGTGGGCGACGCCCGCAGATGGAGCCCATGACGCCCGGATCCCTCCCCTTCAGGTGCGCGGCGCCCCAGCCATCGCTCTCGTGGGCTGCCTCAGCCTCGCCGTGGAGCTGCAGGCAGGCGCCGGGGGACCGGGACTCGCCGCACTCGTGGCCTTCGTGCGGGATGCGCTGAGCTTCCTGGTCACCGCCCGGCCCACCGCCGTCAACATGGCCCGTGCCGCCCGCGACCTGGCCGAAGTTGCAGCCCAGGAGGCCGAGCGAGAGGGTGCCACAGAGGAGGCGGTGCGGGAGAGGTAGGGGTCCTTGCGCCAGGCACTGCTTTAAGCCGAGGCTCTTCATTTTTTTATTTTATTTTATTTTATTTTCATACAGCGACCGTTTTACAGATGAAAAACAGACATGGCTCCCTTAGTCCAAAGCCACACAGGCAGGGCTGGGAGTTGACCCCAGAAAGCCTCGCTCCCAGGTCCCTAAACTTACTCCTTTAAATGTGCCTCCCCTAAATATGCCCAGCCCCCACCCCCAGCCTTGGAGGTCCTTGTCAGTGCCACCTCCTTCTCCTGAGTTTTGCTCTGAGGAATTTGGTTTCCTGCCCTGATCCCCTCCCTGCCCTCTTCTTTTTCCACCTTCCCCCTCCACTCCAGCTACACCATTACCCTCATGTTCTGTGACCTCTCCCCAGCTCCCATCTCTGCCTCAGGGCCTTTGCACATGCCATTTCTGCAGGCCAGGTATTCACAGAGCAGGTGCCCTCTCCTTCAGGTTTCAGGTTTCTGTGTTCCCAACCACCATAAGTTACAGCTCATCACCACCACATCCCCCGCTGCCTTTTCCTTCACTTTATTATCTGCTCATTATCTGCCTCCCCCACTCAAGTGTCAGCTCCACGGGGCAGAGGACCCCCAGCACTTCACACACAAGAGGTGCTCAGTTAGCATGTGTTGCATGAGTGAATGGAGTGACAAGTGGCAATAACAGAAGGGTCCAGGCCTCACAGCTGTGAGAGGCTTTCAGCAAGGGAGCTGGGGCAGGGGGGAGGCAGGGAAGGGGCTAGCCCGGGCCCCGAGGCCTGGTGGCTGGTGCTGAGAGCCCCTTGTCGGCCCCAGAGTGATCTGCTATGCTGAGGGCATGCTGGAGAAAGACCTCAAGGACAATCGGAGCATTGGGGACCTGGGAGCCCAACACCTCCTGGAGCAGGCAGCCCCCAAGGGCGGCAAGGTGACCGTGCTGACCCACTGTAACACTGGTGCCCTGGCCACTGCAGGCTATGGCACAGCCCTGGGTGAGTGAGCATCCATGCGGTTGGGGGCAGGGCCCCTTCTGAATACAAGAGAAAGAAACTCAAACCACTTTTCCCACCCCAAAACATGAGAATTGTATTAGTTCTTATACAGAAATGTTGGCTTCAGGAATGGCTGTATCCAGGGATTCAAATAGTAGCATCAGGACCCATCTATTCCTGTTCCTAAGCTCTGCCTTCCTGTCTCACGCTCCACAGGTTGGCAGAGGGTCTGCCAGTGTTCAGATCAGGAGGATTAGAGCCAAGGATCTCTATGCCAACAGTGCCACAGAAGTCTCTTTGTATCTTAAGGGCTCTGATGGGGTCACCTGCCCATCCAAGGTCAATCGTGGGCCTGGCCTGTGTGAGCAGAGAGTAGGCAGAATGTGGAGTCCAAGAGGACTGAGGGAAAGCGAGTAACCCCCCAAGGAAATATTGGAATAGCAGTGACCAGGAGAGTGGGTACTGAGCCCTAGGGCTCCGGGCAGCAGATTCCATTTGACGCTAACTTCTCCAGATTTCCCCACCTGCCTGGGTCCCACCCTGAGGCCTGGGGACTGAGCCCCTGATGGTAAGACACTCATTTACTCAACAGGTATTTATTAGTCATCTGCTAGATGCCCCACTATTCATGCATGCATTTCTTCATTCAATCAACGTTTATTAAGTACCTGCTGTGTGCCCTGCTAGCCTTGTATGCATGCACTCCTTCATTCACTCAACAGACATTTATTAAGCAAGGGACCCAGTATTGAACAAAGTAAACAAAATCTCAGCTATTGGGACAGGAAACCAGGAGGAACAAACGAAAGCAAGTCAATAAATACGTTGAGTTCAAAGGTGATAGGTGCTAAGGAGAAAGAGCAGGGAAAGAGAGGTATGGGGTTGCCTGTTATGTGAGGTGGAGGGATCAGGGAAGGACTCACCAAGAAAGTGCTTTCTAAGCACATGTGTACCAGGTAGAGGGAACAGTCACAGCAAGGACCCGGGGTGGTAAACCTTTGGAGATCTGAGCCCCTAACCAATGGTCATGCCTGCCCATCTGTCCTTCTCTGTCTCATCCTGGCTTGTTCCTGGTGGGTCGGGCCCTGCAGGTGTGATCCGCTCACTGCACAACCTTGGCCGCCTGGAGCGTGCCTTCTGCACAGAGACCCGGCCCTACAACCAGGGGGCCCGGCTGACGGCCTTCGAACTGGTCTATGAGCAAATCCCTGCCACCCTCATCGCTGACAGCATGGCAGCGGCTGCTATGGCCCACCAGGGCGTGTCAGGTCAGCAGGTGGGGTGCCAACAGGCAGGGCTCCAGGCATCCAAGGCCAGGTGGTGACCCCTGACATCTTGCTCTCCAGCTGTCATCGTGGGAGCTGACCGCGTAGTTGCCAATGGTGACACAGCCAACAAGGTGGGCACCTACCAGCTGGCCATTGCTGCCAAGCACCACAGCATCCCCTTTTACGTGGCTGCCCCCAGCTCCTCATGTGACCTCCACCTGGAGACGGGCCAGCAGATCATCATCGAGGAGCGCCCAGGCCAGGAGCTGACTGATGTCAACGGAGTCAGGATCGCAGCACCTGGTAAGCCATCGCTGGTGGGGGCCCCCCAGCATCTGAGACTCCCCAATCCCTTCATAGGGGGCAAGGGAGCATTTGGGATGTCATCAGCCTTCTGGGGTACAGGCAACTCCTTCAAGCCAATTTTTGGAGTGGAAACATCTTGGAGGTCTAATTCAAGGTCAGAATGTCCAACTAATGAGTTGAGAAACCTTGAGCAGATTGTCTTGTCATTCTCCACATTGGTTTTCTTACCCGAAGAAAAAATAAGAGTACTGTTCAGCCAAGTGCCTATGAAGAGACGGATATTTCTCAACTTCCTGGCTATGCAGCTGTGAGCAGGTTGCCTAAGTTCTCTCATACCAAAGAGCCCCAGTGTTCCTATCTAGAAGATGGGCTATTATCATGACCTACCTCAGGCACATCCAACCTGTGGCCCAAGACAGCTTTGAATGGGGCCCAACACAAATTCTTAAAACATTATGAGATTTTTTTTTTTTTGCGACCTTTTATTTAGTTTATTAGCTATCATTAGTGTTGGTGTGTTTTATGTGTGCCCCAAGACAATTCTTCCAGTGTGGCCCAGGAAAGACAAAAGGTTGGACACCATTGACCTACCTCATAAGCCCCATGACCTTCAGTGAATTAACCCACATGACATGGAGAACAGGCCTGGCCTTTAGTTAGTACTCATTAACAATTATAATTGAAAAACTTTTTTTAAGATTTATTTTTATTGTTTTTGACAGAGAAAGAGAGAGACAGAAGGGGGAGGACCCAGAGCAATCTCCATAGTTGCACATCATTAGTTTTTCTATATAGTTTCATTTCAAAGGTGGGGCAGGGGCCTCCCCCATGGGAAGCACACCCCAGTGAGAACTGAACTGGGGGCACACCTCAGTTCAGCATATGGATCTACGTAGGCCGGGACCAATATTTGATCCTCGGGCCCCATGGTCACATCCCTGAAAAATATTTTTTAAAAGGGCTGGTTAAAACCCCTAAGCACTGAAAAATACTAAGGGGAAACCATCCCACAGTCCAAGTATGGAGTTAAGGTAAAAATAACACTATACAACTAAGCAGAGGGAAGCCCTAATATTCTGTTGTTTTGTGCTGCAATTCCTCACAACTTTTCAAAAATAGATGCATTAATTCTGAAATATTTTTTTTTTTTTTTTTTTTTTTTTTTTTTTTTTTTTTTTTTTTTTTTTTTTTTTTTTTAATTTTTTTTTTTTTTATCTTTTCACATTTATAGAGAGAAATTATCGTTTTGTCTTCAGTGCATAGTTATTTCTATTTTACTTTTTGACAGATAGAGAGAGAGACAGAGACAGAGACAGTTAGAGAACCAAACTGTGGGAACTCCGCAGTTCAGCACGTGGGTCCTGCCTGGGCCGGAGCCGGGATTCGATCCTCGGTCCT
>PVKE010016216.1:0-32173 GCA_004027555.1 Craseonycteris thonglongyai
TTTCACTTAATAAGATAGTCTCTAGGTCCATCCATGTTGCCAGAAATGACTGTATTTCATCATTTCTTATCGCTGAGTAGTATTCCATTGTGTAAATGTACCACATCTTCTTTATCCAGTCATCTATCAAAGGGCATTTTGGTTGTTTCCATGTTCTGGCCACTGTGAACAGTGCTGCGATGAACATGCGGGTACAAACGTCTTTAAAGATTAAGGTTTTCAGGTTTTTTGGGTAGATGCACAGTAGTGGGATGGCTGGGTCAAAAAAAAGGTTTTTGACTCATTGAAATTGCCCTAATTAAACTGACAAAATGCAGTTCTGCACAACTGTTGCCTTGAAAACACTATTGGTATGGTCTTTTGTCATTGCGCAGGATAAAAAAGGAGAAGCAAACGGCTGTGTGTTTATGTAGTGCATGAGGAAGTGGGGGTGGGCCTGGGAGAGCACCCCATTTCTACCCGCTTCATCCTGCTGCTCCAGTATGTTAGCGCTTGCCCTCTGGGCCAGGGCACTGAGTATTCCTGTTGGGAGACTACCTGCGTTCATTTGGCGCACACTCGACGTGTTTTTAATAACTCAATACCTTTCCAGTTTTACCCTGCGTTTAGCTCTGAGGCCTTTGCGTGCCAAGGTTGAGATAGGTGCGGGTATCAGTCAGGTAGGTTTAGACCAACACCAGCCAATTGACTTCCAAAAGCCTGGCTTTCTCCAGTCCACTCCTCTTCAATTTAATGTCTCCTTCATGGACTACTTGGAAGGGGTTGCATGCTATGAAAGTGGTTCTCACTTCACAAAGAATTCAAGACTTCAACAGCCATGCTGACTACTTCTCTAAGATGCCCAAACCCTGTTTGGGAAGCACTACCTATGGAATGAAACACGACTCCACCATCACCCATTGAATCCTTGACTAAATAAAGTGTTGGTTTGGCTGAGCAGCAAGAATATATCAAATACTGGCCAAGCAAATGGTTTTCCACCTTCCCTCTGCATAGGATTCACCACGTGGTGGTTAAAAAACACACAGTTGTCCAAGTTACGCCCCAGAGATTCTGATTCAATGGGCCTAGGAGTAAATATTTTTAAAAAGTTCTTCAGATGTCTTGAATGAGTAGCCAGGGTCTAAAACTCTTGGGCAAGGCTCTGTTCTTTGCCAAAAAGATCCAGGATTATTTTATTTTATTTTATTTTTTATTTTTGTTAGGTTTATTTTATTGTTTGACAGAAATAGAGAGAGAGAGAAAAGGGAGGGCCCAGAGCAGTCTCCACAGCCATACCTCATTAGTTTCGACATTGTTTCATTCCACACAGGTGTATGTGGGGCTGTGGAACTGAATTGGGGGCCTCCCACATGGAAAGCATGCCCCAGAAAACTGGGGGGTGGGGGGCAAACTGGAGGCCTCCCACATGGGAAGCAAGCCCCAATTCAGTATATGGGTCTACACGGGCCAGGACAGGGACTCAATTCCTGGACCCCGGGGCAGCAAGGCAAATGCTCAACCCTCTGAGCCATTCTGGCTTCCCCCAGAATTATTCTAGAATGATCTGTAAAACAGTTTTGTTGTTTGGTGGCCTCTAATTATTAAAACTAGAGCTGTGTGACTGTGCCTTATGTAAAGAATTCTTCCATCATTAACACTATGTGAATGCTCTAGACCAGAGGTGTCCAACCTTTTGGCTTTCCTGGGCACATTGAAAGAAGAAGGATTGTCTTGGGCCGCACATAAAGTACACTAACAGTAATGATAGCTGATGAGCTACAAAAAAAAGTTCACCAAAAATGTCTTCCTTATCTTTCCCAGCTGAAAGCCCACAGGCACGCCTGCTGCCTTCTTGGGATTATGCTGTGTGAAAGTGAGCTGGGGTGTCAGACGACCATCAGTAAGCAAATGAGCCCCATAGAACTTTCTCCTGAGCGTGTTGCCTGCTCTCATTCTTACCCGGTTGTCAATGTACTCAGCACTCAACCAATATTCATTGACTTGGATTTATTTATTTATTTATTTATTTATTTATTTATTTATTTATTTATTTATTTATTTATTTATTTATTTATTTAGACAGAGACAGAGAGAGAGAGAACTACAGAGACAGAGAGAGAACTGAACTGGGGGAGCTCCCAGCTCAGCATATGGTTCCGCATGGGCCGGGGCCGGGATTCGATCCTCGGTCCCCAGCGCTGCAAAGTGAGCGCTTAACCCACTGAGCCATCCCGGCTTCCCCAAGACTTGGATTTTTTATGAAGCCAGGTTATGTTGTACCCTAGTCAATGAACAAGTGATGTCAGTGAGAGGTGGCGCTGACAGATGCCCAGGAGACTCCTGTAGTCTCTCCCACAAGAATGATAGATGAAGAGAGAGGGACACACAGCAGCACGGGGTCACAGCAACAGTGGGACACTTGGAATCTAGTCTGGCCCATGAGGCTCTTCAGCCTCCGTCTCCTTGACTGCTATATGTAGATGCTCCATCTAACAGCATTTAGGCTTTATTTCTGCCTTAACATTTTTCTCTGTGAAATGCTTTATTCCTCTGCTTACTTACTTTCATACACATGTTCTTTGATTCAACAAATATTTATAGAGCACCTACTAAGTGCTAGATACCAAGTAGACCTGGGGAGGAGATGAGGATGGGGAGGCAGAGATACTGAGTCATTGGAGCCCCTGAGCCCATCTTTGTGGGTGGAGGGAGAGAAGGGAAGACCCACATGGAAAACAGACAGGGCAGGATTAGATGGAGGCTCGTGGGGTAACTCCCGCTTACATCCTGTCTTAGAGGGTGCTTGCCCTCAGGAACCCAGGAAATGGGGGCAATGCAAGGGGAAGCTGCGAGGAGGGAGGGCCAGTGAGGACCTCCAGAGCCCTGCGTTATATTTGAACACTTCCTAGTACATGTCTCACTTGCCCACTCAAGTCATAAGCAAAGAATGGATATGGTTGGGGACTGTGTGCCTAGGCATTTGGGGTTGAGTAAAGAACCCACATGGAGGTGTTGACCCTATAGGCTGTGTATATATCAACTAGGATACAAGTTTTTGCTGAGATTGGTTGCTCCACAAAACAGTTGTTTCTCAGAGGTCAATAGAACTTAAGTTTACCTGGGCAAGAGGCCTGTGGGTCTGCCAGGATCACGCCCCTGGAAGAGTCTCTCCGCAGCCTGACCTGCATCTGAGCACATGGCGTCACCTCGAGTTAGCTCCACACCTGGTGACCACAGACCCCATGAGCCACACCAGCTCACACAAATGTCCCGTAGAGCTTGCAGACAAAACCAAATTGAAAAAAAAAATTAGGAGATGCCAGGATAGTTCAGCAGTTGGGTGCTTGCCTCGCAACCATGAGCTCCAGGGTTCAATTCCCAAGCCCCACCCATGCAAACCCATATGCTGAACTTCGGCATAACTGGTAACCGCCAGGATAGCGCAGTGGCAAAGGTTCCAGCCTCCCACACAGGAGGCCCCCAGTCCAGTTCCTGCCCCTGGGCCCCACATCCACCTGTGTGAGATGAAACCATGTCACAACTAATGATGCACAACTATGGAGACTGCTCTGCCCACCCCTCTCTTTCTCACCTTTTTCCAAACAATAAGATTAATGTTGTTTTTTTTTTTTAAGAATTATTTTATTGTTTTTGGCAGAGGGAGACAGAGAGAAGGGGGAGGGCCCAGAGCAGTCTCCATAGTTGTGCATCATTAGTTTTCTACATGCTTTCATTCCACAGGTGGGTGGGGGCTGCGCAGGGCAGGAACTGGGCTGGGGGCCTCCCATGTGGGAAGCGCACCCCAGTTCAGCATATGGGTCTGCACGAACTTTGGACCCCAGGGCTGCAATGCCAGCGCTTAACCTGCTGGGCCATCCCAGCTCCCCAAAATTAATGCTTAAAAAAAAAAAGAAAAGGAAAATTAAAGAAACTGATTCATGCAGTCTGAATAGTCTCACTGCCCTCGCATCTGCTGTTGGGCTATTGGATGAGGGGGCTCCAGTGACATGTTCACTTCACCTGTCTTCACAGCAGTCCAGAGAGCTAGAAATCCCAACTCGATCCGCGCATGCAGCCGAAAAGAGAGGTAAGGTGGGGGCAATGGAAATCCCACGTGGCAGTGAAAATGGCGACAGAGCACAACAAAACTGATCACTTACTGGCAGCCAGGCACTGTGTGAAGTACTTTGTATACGTTAGCACATCATCTTGCTCTATTCTCTGTCACGTGAAGCACGTACTCCTGGTGTCCCCATGTTTAGTGATGTGGAAAGCACAGTGTGGAGAATTTAAGCCAATAGCACAGTCATTTAAATCCAGACAGGATAATTCCTCAGGATGCACTCTTTTTTTTTAACTTAAAGATTTATTTTATTGTTTTTGACAGACAGAGACAGAGAGAGAGATGGGGGAGGACCCAGAGCAGTCTCCATAGTTGTGCATCATCAGTTTTCAACATGGTTTTGTTCCACACAGGTGGGCAGGGGCCACACAGGGCGGGAACTGGGCTGGGGGCCTCCCATGTGGGAGGCATGCCCCCTTGACCTGGGGGCTGAACTGGGGGCCTCTCACATGGAAAGCTCACCCCAGTTCAGCATATGGGTCACACGGGTCGGGGCCAGGATTCGATCCCTGGACCTAGGGGCTGCAAAGTGAGCGCTTAACCCACTGAACCATCCCGGCTTCCCCCGGCATACATTGCTAACCATGACCCATAATGGCACTTCTAAAGGCTGTTTTACTGTTGAGTGAAAATTAAGCAATGGAACACACACACTGCAACATTCTTCTCTTTGTAGGGCTGGAGTTTTGGTCTGAGTTTTTGTGGTCCTGAAACATTTCTGTTTGTTGTGTGTTTTTACATTGTAAGTTACAGCAAATCTTTGATGGAAGTAGGCCCATCATAAAGCAGAATTAAGTAAAAAGGCAGCAGGACACACACAGAGATCGTGGAATCAGCTCTGTCTGGTCATAACTGCCTTTGGGGCTGGGGGCTGGGGTGCTGTCTTCGAGGCTGCCAGACAGAAGGTTGTTTGAACTTGGCTGGTTAGAGAGCCCACAGAGTGAACTTAAAGAAAAAGATCAACATACAACAACTGTTCAAAGCGTCGGGTGTTAAGCTTGCTAATTGAGAAAGGCTCTAAATGATACCTGCTGGTGCGTAGGAATTTCAGTCCCTGGGATAATGGCTCCGGTAACCAGAGTCCCCTTTAAAGAAAATGAAAAGCCATACTGGTGGCCTAGGCAGCCATGAGTGCAGGACCTCAGATGGCTCAGGGCCCTTGAAGCACCTGTATCTGAGAACAGCACTAGGTGGACTCTTCACACACTCAGTCTCTCTCTCTCTCTCTCTCTCTCTCTCTCTCTCTCTCACACACACACACACACACACACACGATGTCACACACATTCTCCAACATGTGACACACAACCCCCATTTCATACCCAGTCACACATACACGCTCTCAGTACACAAATACATGCTGTCTCATACGTGCTTGTTGTGCAACAAATACACACACCAGCTCACATAACACTCTACACGTTCGCATGCACACGTACCTTTTCTCCCATACTCATATATACACATTCCTCTCTCCCTGTCCCTCCTCCCCTCTCACCCCGTCCTCTCTCTGTCTCTCTCTCTCTCTGTCTCTCTGTCTGTCTGTCTGTCTGTCTCCCTCCCTCCCTCTCTCTCACTTGCATGATATAGTTTTGGCAAACTGCTGTAGCTGCACTAACCTGCCCTGGTTCCTTTCTGGGCCCAGCCCTAATTGGCACTTTCCCAGGTTTCTTATTGCTGCCCTTCCGTCTTCACCTTTCCTTCAGAGCCTGGTCACACTGTCCCTAACTGCAAGTCGTGTGTGTGAGAGACCAGAGGCTGCTGCAGGTAGGAGTGAGTGGTATTGTGGCAAAAGGCAGGCACTCCTCGCCAACCCCCTCACAGCATCTTGGCTTCCTTCTGGCTTCTTCCTCTTCTGGAGACAGCTTGGTATAGTGGACGTGGCTTTGAGAAACAAAAGGCTGGACCACGTCCCAGTCCTTGGACCTGGGTGAGCTGTGTAAACGTCTCTGAGTCGATTTCCTGTGCTGTAAGATGGTGTGCCGCGCTCCTGAGTCCCAGATCCCAGGCTTGATATGAGCATGGGATTCCAATGGGGGTGATTCACAGTGATTCTTCTGACAAGTTGTAAAATGCCCCTCCTCCTGACTTCTGGTTCCTTCTGGCGAACTTTCCTGCCGAATGACTCAGCTTTATGTCAATGCTGCTCAAAAAATTGAAAGAAAAAAAAAAGAGAGAGAGGTGCCAGTATACAATACGGATTATCATCACAAGAAAGCACATTTGTGCTATTTCTAATAAAAGAATACGTGAGGAGAAAATGCTTTCAGAACCTTTGTTTTTAAATGTAAGAAGTTCAAGAGTAAATTACATTGTCAGTGACAGAGGCAGCTGTCTCCATGTGTGATTATTTTCAAGGCTCAGAAACCATGTCCTCTTTTCCCAGAGTCTGCTCACTTCCTCCTGAAAGTATTTAATTGTGCTGATTAAGTACTCATTTTGATAAAAAAAAAAAAAACCCAAAAAAAACATGACCACTACAGTTCCCCACAAAAGAGGAAAACAGCAAAGAGAGAGATTTTGTGGATACTGAATATAAAATATCTCTTTTCACAATTTTGCTGAACGTGGTCCCATTGAATATCTTCCCAATGGAGAGTTGTGAATACCATTTCTTGAGCACCTACTATGTGTCAGGCACCACCGGGTATCTGATATACTTTGTCTTTTTTCTTCCTTATAGCACGATCACAACAGTAGTGATGCCATTATTGTTAGGATCTTTTTAATGTGTATCTCTCACTAGAAGTCAGGGTCTCACTGTGGGCCAGGCCTGTGTTGTTTGCTGTTGTATCACTTATGTCTAGCACGTGTGTAGTGTCTATAGCACATGGCAATGCTTAGTCAGTGCTTTCCTGAATGAATGAATGAATGAATGAGCAACAGTCCTTGCAGCAAAGTAGCAAGTCAGGCAATATTACCTCCATTTTTCAGATAAAGTAACAGATGCTTGGTTTACACAGTGGAGTAATCATGACCACAAAGAAGAATAAAATCATACCTTTTGCAACAACATGGATGGAACTAGAAGATATCATGCTAAGTGAAATAAGTCAGACTGAGAAAGACGAATACCATATGATTTCAATTTTATGTGGAATCTAAAGAACAGAATAAATAAATAATCAAAATAGAAAAAAAACAACAAAAAAACCAACAACCATGGACAAAGACAATAGTTTAGTGGTTACCAGAGGGTAAAGGGAGAAGGGCGGCAGGGGAGGAGGAGGGGAGTGTGCTGATGGCAGAAAACTGACTCTGGGTGGTGAGCTCACAATACAACACACAGACAACGTGACGTAGAATTGTACAGCTGAAACCTATGTAATCATTACTAACCAATGTCACCTCAATAAGTTATACATAAATAAATAAAATGTATGCTTGGAAAAGTTAAATGGCTTTCCAAGGAGATGCAACTTTGTGGTGCTGGGAACCAAAGCCCAAGTCTGTAGATTCCAAAAACTTGCTCTCTCAGCTATTAAAGTGACTTTGAGTGACAGCCTCCAGTGGGCTGCCTTGCTGGGCCTGTGTAAACCCTGAAGGTACTTGCTTAGAAACTGTTTTCTGAGTTTCACTCCTTTAGCCAGTCCTCAGTGTCCCCAGGAGGCAGTTTCCTTTTCTTTGGGCTTCTCACTCATTTACTTTCTCCTCGCTGACTCTGTGCTGCCTTTGCTTAGTCAGTCCCTTTGTTTTTGCACTGAGCAGAGGATCTGTCCCAAGACAACCCCACCCAGTCCTCCTTCCTTTCCTCTTCTTGTTTTTGGTTCCCAAGTTTTATTCAAGAACTCCTTCAAAATATTCCAGAAAACATGCGTTTCAATCCTCATCTTCCTCCTCCTCTCCATCCTGGTTTATCTGGAAGTAAGGCAATTTGTACCTCTCTTTGCCCTTAGCAACTAAGTGCTCCCAGTCATGTAGATCGTTCTTCAAATAATTTTTGGTGAGATGTTTCAAATGCCTTTGGGAAAAAGGCACCTCAGATGTTACACTGATCTTGCTCTTGCTCTTTTCAATAGTTACCACCCCTCTATCTAGATTCCCAATGTTTCTATTCACTCTAATCTGTTCCTGAAGAAACTGCTCCAAATTGGCAACATCCATGATTCCATCCTCAAGCAAGCTTGTCCCACCTGCATCCTGCAGGCCAGCTTTGAAGGCAGCCCAACACGAATTCGTAAACTCTGGTAAAGCATTATGAATTTTTTTTAAGATATATTTTATTGTTTTGTTGAGAAGGTCAGAGAGAGAAAGACAGAGACAGAGAGAAGGGGGAGGGACCAGAGCAGTCGCCATAGTTGCACGTCATTAGTTGTGGCATGGTTTCATTCCACACAGGTGGATGTGGGGCTGTACAGGGCAGAATCGAACCAAGGGTTCTGCCATGGGAGGTGAGAACCCTCGCACCCATTCCAGTGGATGCCAGTTACACGCCACAGTTCAGCACAGACCAGGACTTGATCTCTGGATGTCAAGGTTGCAAGGCAAGTGCCCAACCTGTTGAGCTATCCCATCATCCCCAAAATTATAAAAAATTTTGCGACTTTTTATTCATTTTATTTTATTTTTTTAGCTCATCAGCTATCATTAGTGTTAGTGTATTTTATGTATGGCCCAAGGCAATTCTTCTTCCAGTGTGGCCCAGGGAAGCCAAAGGTTGGAGACCTCTGTTAATCTACGGGGTAGGTGCAGTCAAGGGCAAACTTCAGAACCTCAGAACCTGCTTCTTCTCCCCCCCCCCACTTGTCACAGTCTTTTTCACAGGCACCAAGCAGGCATCTTCTTTAGCTCTAGTCCCTTCCTCTGCCCCAGGAATCGCAGCCAAGAAGCCGGATAAATATCACCAGGGCTGTGCCATGTAATTAACAGTCACTCTGACTGCCCCGGCTGCAGCCAATGGTAACCGCCTTGCCCCCAAATCCAGTGGGCACTCTGGTGTTCCCTTAGACTCAGTCTGCATTTGCTGCTGGTGACAACTCCCCATGGAAAGTACTGTGTTCCCACTCCTACCTCATTTCCTTTGCAGTCTCTTCTTCCCAAACGGTAATGTTCCAGGCTGCTCATTTCATCCTGGCTAATCTCCCTAGCGTGACGCATCCACTTCCCCTGGCTTTCGTATCACCTTGGGCCCAGGCTGAGCTGAGGGAGGCTGCTGATGACCCCGACTGCTGATTTGTCAGGTCAGAGAAGGGTGCGATCGTCATGTGATTCAGGGCAGGCTGCTCTCTGTTGTCAGACCAGAGGATGCAACGCTCTAGCTCTGGGCTAATATTTCCCAATACCTTCCCTTCCAGGCTCCTGACTGTGTAGTTGGCTTGATGTCTCCCTGGCAGAACAGTCACAGCCATGTGCCTGCCACCAGATTTGCCTTCAGAAAGGCCTTTCTGCCCCAGCTGCAAGGAGTACTGTCCACAACCAACCATCAGCTGTCAGCTCCAGGACTGCCTGGCTGCAGTGAACCTCCTCCTTCAAGGTCACGTCACTTCTCAGGGCTGCCTGTGTTCAATCACTGGTCAGTGTGGGAATATAGAGGCTCAGCCATCCCAGTCCAGCTCAGAAAATCTCTGAAAAGCCGCCGTAGCTCTAGAGCTCCCCGAGGGCTGAGCTGACGTGCTGGTTACCTAATGCTGCCTAACAAACCACTCCGAATTTTAAAGGCATAAAACAATGACAGCGTTTAGTTTTGCCCAGAAATCGGCAGCCTGGGCCAGGCTCCAGGTGGGGGAAGGGACAAGAAGATAGCTCATCTCGGCCCCGCTCAGTGTCTGCTGCAGTTTCTTGGCAGTTGGGGCTGGATGTATTTAAAAGCTTGTTCACTCACTCAGGTGTCTGCACCTGGGTCGGCCACACTCAAACTGCTGGGGCTGGAACTGCAGGGTTCCCAGGCATCTCTGTCCATCTCAGTGTGGTCTCTCCATGTGCCCTCTCCAGCATGGGAGCTTCAGGGGAACCAGACTTCTTACTTGTTAACTCAGGACCCCCAAAATGCATTTCCAAGAGGGGAAGCCAGGCAGAAGCCATAGAGCCTTTTATGGCCTAACCTCAGAAGTCCTGGGGCATTACGCAGGTCAAGCAATTCTAGAAGTCCTCCCAAGTTCAAGAGTACGGAGCAGAGGCCCCACCTCTCATGGAACAGCATCAGTGTCACACTCTCAGAACATGGATGAGGAGAGACACGAGTTGGTGTGGCCATCTTTGGAAAACACAATCTGTCACAGCCAACACCATCCCTGGGCCTGCCCTGCAGCTCTATCTTTGCCTCTGCCCACTCCTGCCCCCATCCCCCTCCATTCTGTGGGTGTCACCCTTAAGAGCACACTTTAAGAAATATGCTGCTCACTAGACTGTCTCACAGCCTGCTCCCCAGGAACTCAACCTGTAAGACTAGCTTCCCAAGACCAACATGTTCAAGGAAAGTCATCTGTCCTCCTGCCCGCACCCCCCCCCACACTGTCCCGCCGCACCCCATCTTCTTTCTTCATGCCTTATCTCATTGACTGACACCAGGTCTGTGTAGCATCAAGCCCCGCCCTCAGGTGCCCTCGGCATCCTGTCTCTCCCCGACATCTTTCATGCATGTCTACGGTACTTCTCTTCTTCCCCAGGCCAACGCCCTCCTCCCAGCTGCCGCTGTCTAGCACCCTGAGCTGTGCAATAACCTGGCTCCCTGTAGACCCAGCCCCACTTGTTGCCAGAATAATCTTTCTGCGTCTCATACTGGATAATTCCCTTCCCCACTGCCCATGTGATAAAGTCCAGGCTTCTTAACATGGCCCACAGACCCTTTGCAACCAGACCTTGCCTTCGATGAAGTCCCCATATCTCACCCCTGCCCATCTCACTCACTCATCGCTCAGCTCCTTCATCATGAGCACAGTGCCATCTTCCTGACCTTTCAAGTAGTTCCCACAGGAGAACTACTTATTCTTTGATTTTGGTTCAAATTTCAATTCTTCCAGCATGCCTCTTCCTGAATGACCCCTAGACTGGGCGAGGGGCTGTGATGTAGGCTCCTGCTATGTCCGTCCCCTATAGCACAGCCACACCTCATGGAAATCACAAATTTGAGGAGCTTCCCTGGAGGCTGGAACTTCCACCAGGGTGGCGATCTTGCCATCTTATTCACCAGTGTAGCCAAGACACTTAGCCCAGTGATCGGTGCACAGTGGACACTCGAACAGACTGCTATGTCCAACAGAACAGGGTGTGCACTGGTCAATTATGAGGGTCCCCATTTGCATAGACTGCACTGTGGATACATCCCCTAGAATCATGTGGTGCCTGCATAAAACTCACACAGTGGCCCTGCCAGAAGTTTTGATTACATGAGCACATGAATAAGTGAATTATGTTATTGTTGGTACTCTCTGTTAATAATGAAATGTATGTTTGACAAGAGGAAGATTATCTGATTACAGTAGTCTCTTTTGAAATGCCAAAGAATGCAACATTTACAACTAGAAAAACATGCAAATACCTAAAGCAGTGGTTCTCAATTCTGGGTGCACATTAGCATTCCTTGGGGAGCTCTGGAAAGATACTGATGTCTGGGCCTCACCACAAGCTGCTTAAACAGAATCTGGAGGTGGGGCTCGGCAGTAGGATTTTTTTACATCACTCCAGGTGATGAGAGACTCCAAGTTTGAGAGACTTTGGCCTAAAGCACCCAAGCACGTCCAAGAAGCCTAAGAAACCCACCCAGCAATCATTAACCTCACTCTGAAACACTTCGTTCAAGAGCCATGGGGCTGAGCAGCCAAGATCCAAATGCTTTTGGATGAAATGTCTTTCTTCTCTGGTTTGGGGGCTTTAGATGCAGAGCATTCAGGTTGTCATATTCACCAGTTCACAGTAGATTGTCTTCACTGGTCCTCTCTTATTTTATTTATTCTCCTTTATTCCATTCTCCCTCCAAGTTTCTTCCCCCACCACAGGGGGCCACGCTAATCTACTTGATGTCTACACAATGCATACTTGTGTTTATATGCATTCTTGTAAAAAGTGGCTTACTGTTTGGATGTCTTCACTTTTACGTTACATAAATGTATTGTGCTCTAGACGCATTCTGATTGTTAATTTTTCATTCCGTCCATG
Organism: Craseonycteris thonglongyai; assembly: GCA_004027555.1. Taxonomy (NCBI): domain Eukaryota; kingdom Metazoa; phylum Chordata; class Mammalia; order Chiroptera; family Craseonycteridae; genus Craseonycteris; species Craseonycteris thonglongyai. Next base: position 12,200 of record PVKE010016216.1, read on the forward strand.
CTGCTTTGGGTGCACCCAATCTGTTGTTCCTAACTGCTACAGAGGATTTGTCTGTGCTTCCATCACATTTTCCTCATCCACACTCCAACACTGCAGCATGGCGAGAGCCATCCTTGTTGGGCCCCCCTTCTTCACTGCCTGAGGATTTATCTGGGGTAAGTACCCTCTCTGGTCTATTAGATATCCGAGGGCTGTCCGGGAAGTATCCAGCTATGTAACCGTTCTCGTTATATTGACAATGGGTGAATTTTTCTGGACAGCCCTCATACATATTTTTTAGGTCTCATTACTTAGGTGTTTTTGCATAATAGTTTTATACCAATACATACTAAAGATGAACAACCCAAGTGATTTGTGGAATATATTGATTATAATAATGGGTCCCAAACACCATGTGTGAGTAGCTATAGGAAAACAATGTGACATACCCTTAATGCCCCAGACAGAGCGGGGCATCTTGGGATCTTGGTGTCATTTAGTTCTTTTAGTACAAGAAGTAGTTTCCAGTAGAGACCAGTGGATTACCTAAAAAAACAATAACAACAGCAACAAAAACAAACAAGAAAGCAAACAAACAAACAAAAAACTCAGTGGAATTTAAACATTTCTCAGTTTGTCCCAAAATGCCATTGGGTAAGATATCTAATTCCTCTGAATCTTAGGTGACTTCTTACTGGTTCAAAAGGGGCAAAGACTAAATCAAGTTCGAGAACTCAGGTTGTATGCCTTTAACCTAACCTCCACTGGCAAACTAGGCAGAATCAGACATTCTAATTTGGGAAAGCATGAAAATTTGCCCAAACTCTGCTTGTTATATTCAGCATTATTAGTTGAATGGAATGTTTAGAGAAGATGTCAGTGTTTAATTGGCAGATATTCTGAGTGGTAAAAGTTCACTGAAAGTCCTTAGTATAACAGCTATGTTACCTAATACATTGATATTTATGAGATTCCCAAACCAAATTTCTATGTTTTCAAGCAGCTATTCCTTTAGCAGAAATATTTAGGTTAATGCTGAGACTTGTGATGGTGTTTCTGCTTGACTAGAAGCCTCCACAGTTATTGAGCATTTACTCTCTAGCAGGTAGAGAGCAGTGGTTAACATTTCAGACCAATTACTACTTCTGTCACTTAGGGCAAGATGATGATACTCTCCGTGCCTCAGTTTCCTCATATGAAAAACGGATGGTGTCAGGGCCTGCCTTTAGGTGATGGTTTAAAAATTAAATGGGATAACACAGATAAGGTATTTTGAATGCAGTAAGCCCTACAGTGGAAGAAGTCCTGGGAGATAACTCAGCAAGTATCCTTGTGAAGATGTATTTGGGCATCCTGATCAGTACTGGGATGTGTCAAGTGCAAGTAGATTCGTTTACTTTATGGGATTATCTTCTGGCACATGCTCTTCTGCTCTCTCACTCCCTGTGTCTCTGGGCAACTAAACCACACTAGCTTCCCTCACTTACACATTACTTACCGACTTTCTGTAATTTAATGTGCTTTTGTTTTGTCTGCCCAATTAGATTAAAACTGGAGAGAAGCGGGATGCCAGGATAGCTGAGCGTCAACTGCTCGCCTGGCAATTGTGAGGTCTGGGGTTCGATTTCCGGCCCCGGTTCATGTAAACCCATATGCTGAACTGCAGTGCAACTGGTAACCGCCAGGATGGCGACTAAGGGTCTCGCCTCCCGTGTGGGAGGGCCCAGGTTCAGGTCCCAACCTGCGTGGCCCACATCCACCTGAGTGGATGAAACTGTCACAACTGATGATCTACAACTATGGAGACTGCCCTGGGCCCTCCCCCTTCTCTCTCTCTCTCTATCCTTCTCTCAAACAATAAAAGTAATCAAAGGAAAAACACGTTTTAAAAACTTGGAGAGAAGTGACAATGTCTTCTAGCTTCTTGGTAGCTCAGAAAGCTCATGGCATGCCAAAGGACACACAATAGCCTCGTAGAAAGTTTCTTTTCCTATGAATTTACAAAGTCCCTTTGAAGTTTTGCTATCACAAGAATTGTCCTTTCTTAATAGATTCTTTTTTTCCCCAGTGGGAACATGAGTTTGTTTGTTTGTTTGTTTGTTTGTTTGTGTATGGGTTTATTTAATTTGTTGGGGGTGACATTTGTTAGGAAAATTATACAGGTTTCAAATGTATGATTCCATAATACATCTATGTGCTGCATTGTGTGCTCACCACCCAGAGTCTCTTCTCCTTCCATCACCATACATTTTATCTTCATATATTCTGTAAATGTCTGAACAAAACCTGAACCATGTAACTTTTTCTTCCCTCTTCCCCAGGAAAAGTAGGCTAGTATTTTCCTGTAGACAGTTTTGGCTCATTACTCCTTGGCATAGTTCCTTTCTCTCCGAAGCTCCCACCAGGGTCTGTGTTGATGTGCTTTGGACACAGAGGGATCTTTGGCCCTATTACTTTTTCCATGGAGTGGCTTCCTGTTAAAATAATTGAGCTGCACAAACTCGTTTGTGTGTGTGTGAATCTGCATGCCTGTGTGTATATATATTTTTAAAAAACACACACACTTTCCTTTTACACAAGTTTTTCAGCCTTCCAATGTTCACGTACCATCACTAGTTATCATCATACATCATTATGAAATATTATTACCTTTTACAGGTATGATGTTGGATGCATTTCAATTGCTTCACTCAGCCATTAATTGATTCACAAAGTTTTCTGGCATTCAAGTTTAAATGTATTGCTTCCATAATCAGGAGGAATAGTTTCCAGCTGGGAACAGGGCCTGCACAGCCTTACAAGCCACTCACTCTTAAAGCACAAACTGATTTCTGCAGCTCATCACTGTTCTCTCTGCACAGAACATCTGCCTTTCTAGCATGAGTTAGCTGACCCAATGTGGGTTACTGCTGGCTCAGTGGATTCTAGTTCTATATTTCTGTATTTAATTTTTTCCATTATTTTGTACTTTAATTTGTCTCAGAAAGGACTTATAATGGCTAATTTAAGAAAAATATAACTTTCTCATATCATTTGTTTAATAAATCCTGCTACATTCTGTAAGTTTCTAATCAGTGATCCTGTTCATTCTCTTAGGATCTTGAAGATCATTCTCTCTTGAAGAGAAACCAGAGGTCCAGCAGGCAAAGGTTGTGGGGCAAAGAGAAGGCAGGATGGCAAGGGGTGAAAGCCACCAGATATGACTCCCTTTACACTCAGCATCTTAATTGTCTGCTTCTTCTTCTATTTATTTTTGACCAAAGCACTTGGGTAAATGCTGTTGACTCTTTCTATTCAAGGGCAGGAGGACAGGTCAGTTCCTGGCCTCGTGTCCTTCTTGGCACTAATTTAATCCTGAAGTTCTCTCAGGAATACCTGGGTAAGACCATACAAAGCCTTTGATTCATACTGTTTCCCATGTCTTTTGCAAGTTGGTTCAAACACCCCAAATTCCAGCTTCCTCTGCTATGTCCCTAACAACCACTAGTCCCTGGATAGTCTCACTTCTTCTGCATCAAGTAGTTTCTTTCCCCTGAGCTCCAGATCTCCAGGGGCCCCTGGAAGGGTAGGGTATTGACATCATCATTATTATTTTTTTTTTAAGATTTATTTTATTGTTTGAGAGAGAGACAGAGAGAAGGGTGAGGACGCAGAGCAGTCTCCATAGTTGCACATCACTAATAGTTGTGACATAAATTTCATTCCACACAGGTGGATGTGGAGCCGCCTGGGGCAGGAACTGAACTGGGGCCTCCCACGTGGGAGGCATGCCCCAGTTCAGCATATGGGTTTGCACGGGCTGGGACCGGGATTGGATCCCTGGACCTTGCAATTGCAAGGCAAGTGCTAAACCCTTTGAGCTATCTGGGCATCCAGGTATTGGCATTCTTGTAGTCCCTACACACTGCCCAGAGCTCTTCCACTCATTGCCCTTCCTTGGCTTTCCCTCCCAGGCTCAGGGTGGCCTCTTCTCTAAGGCCACCTTGGCCACTCCATACATTTCTGCATTTGAGGGCCACCCCCTTAGACCTCTTTTTTTTTCTTTTTAAAGATTTATTTTTATTGTTTTTGACAAAAAGAGAGAGAGAGAGAGAGAGAAAGGGGAGGGCCCAGAACAGTCTCCATAGTTGCACATCATTGGTTTTTCCACATAGTTTTATTCCATAGGTGGGCGAGGGGCTGCACAGGGAAGGAACTGGGCCAGGGTCTCATCCCGGTGAGAACTGAACTGGGGGCACTCCCCAGTTCAGCATATGGGTCCACACGGGCCAGGGCCGGGATTCGATCCTCAGTCCCCAGGGCTACAAAGTGAGCACTTAACCCACTGAGCCATCCCAGCTTCTCCAGACCTCATTTTCTTGCAAAAACTTTTGACGACTAGTGTCTAAGTAAAAAGCAAAATGTGCATGTGTGTCCAAACTTTTTTATAATCATTATAAAATGTTTCTCAGAATGCATCCTTAAGACTGTCTTATAAATACTTATGGGACTAAAAATGTCTAGTCTAATGTGGCTCAAGCAGAAACTGCTCCCAAGGGGCTTGCACACCTTGATCTAAAAGGTAACATGCTTGCTTGAATTTCAATTTGAGGGAGCCAGAATCTTTTGATCCCCCTCATAACTGACTTAGACCCTCATTAACTATTTGACCTCTGACTTATTTAATTATAGAGTGAATTGAGTATTAAACGTTGACCTCAGTCCCATAGACCTGGATTAAAATATAGACTCTGCCCCTTTGCTAGCCGGGTGACCTTGGTGAGTTATTTCATGTCTCTAAATATCAGTTTCTTCATCATCTTGTGTTCTCAGGCAATGATACAGATTAAGTGAGAAAACAGATGTTTTGTTTGTTTGTTTGTTTTTATTGTTAAATTTAATGGGGTGACATTGGTTGGTAACAATTAGATAGTTTACAGAAGTACAAGTCCACATCACATCACTCATGCATCGCATTATGTGCCCACCTCCCAGAATCAGGTCCCCCTCCACCACCATATATCTGGTGCCCACTCCCACCTCCCCCCACAACTCTCCCTCCCCCCTATTCAGGTAACCACCAAACTATTGAGTGTGTCCTTAATGCTGGTGCCCGCTCCCACCTCCAGAAAACAGATGTTGACCAGCTATGATAGGTCAAGCACTAAACTAGGTACAGTCTGCCCTGCTGACCACCATGTTGCTTAGAGTCTGGGAGAAGATTTCAGACCAGTTTTGGTAGAGTGTAGACATTCAAGGCTGAGTAGAGGTGAGTCAGGAAAGGTGTTCCAGACAGAGGGAACAGAAGTGCAGTGCGCTTCAGAGTGGTGGGGGTGGATCTAGGAGTGAGGCTATAGAGAGAAATGTTGGTGGGATCATCAAAAGCCAAATAAGCCATTGTTAGGAGACTGGTTAGAAGGCTGTTGTATTAACTCAAATGCAAAACTTTGGTATTCTAAATGGGAGACAAAGCAATGAGCAAACAACGTATTTGAGTAGGATTTATGGGATTTGGTGATGTAGTGGGTTCAGTAGCATGGGTTTAACAACTGTTTCCTTGAGGGACCTTGACTCATTTACTTCCTTTCAACCACTAGGCCAAATGTCTAGCAAACCTCACTCCTTATCCATCCCAGAGGCCAAGTTGCTTTTGCCTGGACCAGGGTCAGGATGTGCTTGAGGTATCTCTGGGCCATTCTGGTTTTGGAAAAGCCAGGATTTTAAATAGAGCCATTAGCACTTAAGGACTTGGGAGGTGGTTACCTGGTGAATGGATTCTCTCAGTTTTCCACTCTTCTCCTTTCTCTGAAAGTCTGCTTTGTAATCAGTGTGATGGCTCCCAGAAAGGATGGGAGACAGACATCACCCAATGCAGCTGTGCTGTCAGTCTTTTGAGTGAGCTGAGCTAATGGAGGAGAGCCATGACGGAAAGACCCCCAAGCCATAATCCCAAAATACCCTCTTGCAGGGGGACTTCTCTACTCATGCTTTGGATTCTTTGAAGCTCAGATCTGTTGAAAACCCCCAACCCCTTACCAAACAGTAGAGGCAGTGAGAAGTGTGCGGGGTGGCAGGGCGAACAGCCTAGAATTTAAGGTGGTAATGCACAGGGAACCGCTGTGCAGCCCCCTTCACAGTGTTGGAAAACAACACGTAGAGAATTCTGGGTTATTCTGAAGTTACTTTTCCATCAGACATACCATTCTGAAACCGGGCCATGTGGGCCTCTACTTTAATAAAGTTGGGTTTTTTTTTAAGATTTATTTTATTGTTGTTGTTTTGTTTTGTTTTGTTTTCTATTTGAGACAGAGAGAGACAGAGAGAAGGGGGAGGGCTCAAAGCAGTCTCCATAGTTGTACATCATCAGTTTTTGACATGGTTTTGTTCCACACAGGTGGGCGGGGGCTGCGCAGGCAGGAACTGCACTGGGGGCCTCCCACATGGGAAGCACACCCCAATTTAGTATATGGGTCCGCACGGGCCGGGGCTGGGATTCGATCCCTGGGGCTGCAAAGCGAGCACTTAACTCGCTGAGCCATCCCAGCTTCCCCTAATAAGGTTTTATAGCAACAAAGATAGCTGACATTAAATGCACATTATGTGCAAATCCCCACAGCAGGCCTGGAACTTTATTTTTCATCTCACCCCGTGCGGCTTGAAGAGAATTAGGACGGCTGTTCCCATCCTGCCGAGAAGGAAGCTGGGACTCAGGGAGCTGCCGTAACTTGCTCAGCGGCGCACAGCCGACATACAGTAGCACGAACCAGAAGAGCACAAGTAGGACGTGCAGGTTTGATAGAAGCTAATGGCTAACAGTGTATTATTTGTGGAAAGTTTTGTTAGGTAATGAGAAAATAATGCTCATCAGGTATATCATGTGACTCCTGTTTAATGTTTATTTGAAAACAACCGCATAGTGGTCCACATGTTCTCAGAGTTCTTCACAAGGAGATGAAGAGCCCTTCTCCCGTAGGACTGCTGAAGGCCCGTCAGTACAAGCAGTCCCTTTGTGGGGGGATCAGGGCACCCTTGTAAGTTCATGGCACCCCAGAGGAAAAGCCGGGCAGGCTTCCGGTGGCTGTCCAATGCTGGTGCCCAGGCATCTACACTCCACCTCTACACTTCGCTCCCTGTAAAGTGAGTCACTGGTGAGAAGGATGCTAAGCGGGCCGCAGACTGCGCGACTCCAGCAGCCCAGAGCTCGGGAAGGTGTCTCTCGGCCACCAGCCCCACCTGTTTGGCGCTGGCAGACAAGTCTAAGCTGGACGAGCGAGCAGGAAGTCAGTTCCTGCTCTGCACACTGCGATCCTGAGCTCTTTGTAGAATAACCTATTCGGCCCAAGAGCAGAACCCGCCCGCTCAGCCCCAAGCAAACCGGCCTTACAACACCGCCCCTCTCAGAAGCCGGCTGGAGCGTGCCTGTTCTCTGCCTGGACTTCTGAGAGTCTGTCAGCAAACCAAACTTGGAAGCATCTCCCAGTGTCACTTCTCTGGCAATTATTTCGCTAGCCCATGATGCTCACCATCTCCCAAGGTCCCTTAAGTGGGGAGCCCAACTCTTTGAGGGGCATCAGGCCACTCGTACTCCTTCTCTAGGTCTCAGGTTCTTGAACTTTAAAATGCATTTGGGGATGGCAGGATGGCTCAGAAGGTTGAGCGCTTGCCTTGCAACAGTGAGGTCTGGGGATCCAATCTCAGTCTCAGCCTGTGCAAACCCACGTGCTAAATTGCGGTGCAACTGGTAACCACCAGGATGGCGGCCAAGGTTCTCACCTCCCAGGTAGGAGACCCCAGTTTGGTTCCCACCCCACAGAGCCCCACATCCACCTGTGTGGAATGTCACAACTAATGACGTACAACTACGGAGACTGCTCTGGGGCCCTTCCCCCTTCTCTCTCTCTCTCTCTCTCTCTCTCTCTCTCTTACCTCAAACAATGAAAGAAATCTTTAAAAAACAGCATTTAGATTCAGTGAACCAATAGTTTTGATTCTGAACTCATTATCAGTAGAGTAATAAGGAGGGTTAGTGCTACCTACACAATCGAAATAATCACCTCTCCCCATTAGAAAGAACAGACTCACTAGATGAGATCCAGAGGGGAAACTGAGGTCAAGAAGGAGATCCTGTATTCTATCCAGAAGCTGGGGCTTTCCACACTTGAGTGAAGTCCCCAGACCTGGGAACCTCAGCACAGGCCCTCAGCTGATCCAGAGTTTCCCCAGCAGCACCCACGCCCCCCACCTGGGCCCAGGCCACAGGCTCCTGGGGCAGCAGCATTCCTGTGACATGACCTCCCCCTACTTTGTGGGATCAGTGAAAAGAACACAGTGGTGCTGACGACCTGTGTGGCCCCCTTTCTTCTCCTGACTAGACAGGAACACTGATGCCTCGACCGTTTACGTGACTTGCTCAAGGTCTTACCTGTAGTGGGTTTGGGGCTTAGTCCATACGCCACAGTCTCTGCTGCCTGCAAGGAGTGGAAGGCATTTTCACCTGTGAGTCACCTCTGTTTTTCTCCCCTCTGGGGTAGTCACTCTCCGGTTGGGCAGGGTGGACAGCCTGCGATTTCCATGAGTGATTTAGTGCTAGTGGATTTCGTTTCAGGAACCCTTGCTACCCTGACCTCTGCCTCCAGTCCTCTTGAATTGCCACGCTGTGCGAGGCCAGAAACGCCAACCAGGGCCGATCCACGTGGCCTTCCATGGTGAGGGAGCAAAAGAACCTGTGCGCCCATTAAAAAGTCATCCTTCGGATTGAAGTCAGCCTTGGTTAAAATAATCAAGGGAACTGGGGAACTACGGAAAGGTCAAAGGTTTGTAGGTTTAGGGTTTCGTGGGAACATGCGCGTGTTTGGACCAGACCCAAGTGCCTGGCTGACCTGTTTGACAGGTAACAATTAGAGCGTCGGAGCTTGCCTGGCTGGAATGTGGCTGCAGAGGCCGGCCCAGAGGATCTGGTTTACCCGCTCAGCAGGTGGGGCCCACTGAGTCCGACAGGCATGTGCACGCACGGCATTCCAGAGCATCGGTTTTCTTTTAAAGACGCAGCAATGACTGCGGGGCACAAAAGGGTTGGGTTGAGCCCTGGCTCGGAGCCGTTAGCTATTTGCAAGGTAAAGAAGCAAAATAAATAGTTCCCTCTAGACAGCTCAAGGAAGAAACTGCAAAGGTATTCAAAGCTTTTTTTTTTTTAATGTCTAAAATGAATATGTGCTTCATGTCTCAAGACTTGAGAAACCCCAGATTGGTAAAATGCCAAAGATAATAGAATTGAAAAGTCACTCCCACAGCCCCTGAGTTTTCTTTTCTTTTTAAACAGGTTATATCATTGAGAGCAAAAGATAGGCTTCTGGAAGGGCGGTGTCTGGCTTGAGACAGTCTAAAAATGTTTGCTGGTTTTCTTAGCATAGCGGCAGTGACACCCAGAAGAGGAAAGTCCTGGGTTTCCCCCCTCACTAAGTTGTATATAAACTGTATAATTTGAAAGTTAAAAAATGCTGTTTCAATAAAACATAATTAACAAAAGTAGTTTGATGTTTAAAATAGTAGATTAGGATAAAATTATATATAATATACAGTATAATGTAGAGTCTACATAGACATGGACCTACACATATAACATGACCTCGTTTTGATTAAAAAAGGTTTTGGGTAGTAACACCTCATTTTTCCTGTATCATATTCATCATCGATGAGAAAGGGGAAAAATTAAGCCAAGGGAGATTGGGACCTCAAAATTGCAACATGATAGTAATCATTGCTAAAACAAACTCAAAACTCTATAAAATTTTTCAAATAATTAATGTTTAAGATTTTGTGTGTGTTTTTTTGTTTTTGGACAGAGAGAGACAGAGAGAAGGGGGAGGGCCCAGAGCCATCTCCACAGTTGACAGCATTAGTTTTCCATATAGTTTCACTCCACAGGTGGGCGCGGGGCTGCGCAGGGCAGGAACTGGGCCGGGAGCTCCCCCATAGGCCCCGGCAAGAACTGAACTGGGGGCACACCCCAGTTCAGCATGTGGGTCCCTCTGGGCTGGGATTCGATCCTCAGGCTCTGGGCTGCAAAGTGAGCGCTTAACCCACTAAGCCATCCCAGTTTCCCCTCAAGTAATTAATTTTTTTAAATTAATTTATTTATTTTATTGTTTTTGACAGAGAGAGAGAGAGAGAGAAAGATACAGAGACAGAGAGAGAACTGAACTGGGGGAACTCCCCAGTTCAGCATATGGGTCCGCACGGGCCGGGGCCGGGATTCAATTCTCGGTCCCCGGCTCTACAATGTGAGTGCCTAACCCACTGAGCCATCCCGGCTTCCCCAAGTAATTAATTTTTAAAAATTAACCAAGTCAGCTTTCTAAAACATAAAATCTCCCCTTCTTGCCCAGTGTTTCTCTTTTTTGCAGAAATGATTTCAGTCACGTCCACATAAATGATAGGTGCTTCCCGTTCTTCTGCGTGCTCTCAAAGCTGAGTTCCAAGCTACAGTCCCATGCTGCACACCACTGAGGTCTGGGACTGTGAGAGAGGCAGGAAGAATTGGCAGCTGGTGGCTGCACTGACTGCGCTGTGCCAGTTCAAAGAGTTAATTACAGCGAAGCAGAGGATCTTAACATGCAATTGGCAGAAACAAATAAGCAAACAAAAACTTAGCCGCCTCATTGTTGACGATTACTGGTGGTGAAACAGCTTGCTAATGTGGCATTTTAACTCTTCATGTAATGTGAGGGCTATTGTCTACAGAGCATTTATCGGAATGGATTAAACATCAGTAATAATAACAAAAAGTCAGAACATGAATAACCTATGGTTACTGAGGTCTTACTTTGTGCTATGTGTTATGCTAAACTGTCTGCACTTCTCATGTATCTCCACAACAATCCTGAGACAGGTATTATCATGATCTCCATGTCACAGACTAGACGATCAGGGCACAAAGTTCCACACCTTGCCTAAGATCACACCATTGGTAAGTGGCAGAGCTGAGCTCTGAACCCAGACTGCACATTCCTTCTTTCATGGTTTTGAACTCCTATTCTGAGGCAGGCACAGGGCCAGGGGTTCACAAGACTGTGCTGAACTCATAGAGTTGGTCTTTCATGGGCAAATGAGACTTCACTGAATCTAATTATTGTCTTCGACTCCTCCACTAGTTCTCTTAACTATCCTCTAGGTCAGGGGTCCCCACCAGGCCACACAGCAGGAGGTGAGCAGTGGGCAAGTGAGTGAAGGTTTCTCTGTATTTACAGCTGCTCCCATTGCTCATCACTGCCTGAGCTCCGCCTCCTGTCTGATCAGCAGTGGCATTAGATTCTCACAGGAGTGTGAACACTATTGTGAACTGCGCATGCGAGGGATCTAGGTGGCACGCTCCTTTTGAGAATCTAATGCCTGATGACATGAGGTGGATCTGAGGTGGTGATGCCTTAAAAGTATACTTGAGACAACTTTAAATCTCTATACATTCTGGGTTAAAATCAAGGTGGAATCTCCTGAGATTGCCACAGAAGCACTGAAAAGCCTACTTCCATTTCCAACATCCCATCTTTGTGAAGCAGTTTTCTGCAGTGACAGCAACCAAAACACGATTACGGAGTAGACTGGACAGAAGCAACACACTACGGGTGTCACTGTCTCCCATCACCCCCAGATGGGACCATCTAGTTGCAGGATAACAAACTCAGGGCTCTCCCTGATTCTGCATTATGATGAGTTGTATAATTATTTCATTATGTATTACAATGTCATAATAATAGAAATAAAGTGCACAATAAATGGAATGTGCTTGAATCATCCTGAAACCATCCCTCCCATCCTCCTGGTCTGTGGAAAAATTGTCTTCCATAAAACCAGTCCCTGGTGCCCAAAAGGTTGGGGACCGCTGCTCTAGATGGCCTGTCAGTTGTGCACGCACTTAAAAGTCTGCGGGAGTCTCTGACAGCACCGATTAGCAGAGACCGTGACCTTCTCCTCTGCCATTTGCCAGTCAGGCTCATACACCCTCAGGAGCAGTGTCGTAGTGCAGCAAAGGACAGTGGCCGTTTTCTAGAGCAGGCCTGGGCAGGCTTTTCCAGGGCAAGGGCTACTCCTAATGTTCTCCAAGGGTCCCGGTCCACCAGCTATTTGTTCCCGCTCACTCGAGTATACTGTACACACCTCCTCCGTTGCGAGGAGCCCGCGCTCGCCTCTCATAGCTGCCCTGTGCTTGTGGGAAATGTGTTTCTTTTATGTGTCGCTGCCTGGCTGCTAGGCCTTGGTGTAACGTGGTGTCCACTACACTACTTTTCCTTGCTTCAGGGGGTCACCTCAAAATTGCTTGGTGGCTCACTGGTGGATCACAATCAATGTCTTGCCCAGGCCTGTTCTCAGGCCTACACCCCATGTCTACTCCAGCTCTTCCTTGTTTTATGGGCCTAATCAGTGTGGGAGCAGTAAACTCAAGTTTGTATGTCCTGCGAGCAGAGCTTACTGTGGGTGTGAGAAGCCACTGTGATTACTAGCTGTCTTATCAATAACAAATATTTGCCTGTTGTTTTTCAACCCTCATAATTAGAACTTGATAGTCACAGATTCTGACATAATGCCTGTCTCCTGTGAATTCTGTAAAAAATAAAACACACAAAAACAAAATTAACTTACACTTTACCTACCCAAAGGGAAGCACCTTAAAGCGGGTTTCTTACCCTGTAGCATTGCATATACTCCCACAAAGCTGTTTTTATTTCTGAATTGATAATACTTCCTGCTATTAGTGTGTATAAACCCTGAACTTTGTGCTGTTTGACCAATCCATTCCTCATGTGCCTTGGAGGAATCTCTGAAGGACAGACATGGTTTCCCTGGCAATGAGCCACACTGAGTAGCCATGGAAAGGCTGGATGGCCACTTACTTGGGGTGGGGTAGTGCTAATAAATGGTAATAGTGATAACTATATGGATGGTCTGCTCTATATGGGCTAGGCATTGTGCCAAACATGCTACATGCATTGTCTCATTTCATAATTACAGTGGCCTGAGATGTCTATTATGACTATAGGTAGCAAGGAAGGAAACCCACTCACAGAGAATAATAACTTACCTGAGGTCACACAGCTCATGAATGGCAATGCTAAGATGCCAGACTAGATCCGTCAAGGCATTAGAGCCTTCATGAGGCAGGACCTGGAAAGCTGACCATTTGGCCTTTACAGTTTCGTGATTCTGAGATGTTCGGCTCTATTCTGTTTTGAACAAAGAATATCTGAAGTATGGCCTCGGGTTCCTCTGGTCACCATGTTTTAAGTGGGAAAATAATCTGAAACAGGGTTTGAAGAGAATAATCACAGTGGAGAAGATGCTCAAACCAGGCCACGTGAGGAAGAGTTGAAAGGGCCAGAAGTATTTAGATTCCTATTCAAGAAAGAATAGGCTGATGGGATGGAGGGATGGCTCAGTGGGTTGAGCGCTCATCTTGAAGCCCCAAAGCCTGAGAAATGAGTCCTGGCCCCAGCCTACGCAAACCCATATGCTGGACTGGAGTGTGCCCCCGTTTGGTTCTCACCAGGGTGAGAAGTGGCCCTGTTCCTGCCCTGCACAGCCCCACCCCTACCTGTGGAATGAAACTATGTAGAAAAACTAATGACATGCAACTATGGAGACTGTTCTGGGTCCTCTCCCTTCTCTCTGTCTCTGTCTCTCTGTCTCTCTCTGTCTCTCTCTCTCTCTGTCAAAAACAATAAAAATACATCTTTTTTAAAAAAAAAGAAAGAATATGCTGGTGTTGGGTGCCTCCACGTTGGGAAACCAAGACCACTAAGAGGAAGTGGAGGGAAGCAGATTTTGATCATGTATAAAGACAAGTTTGTTATCCCTCAGACTGGAAAGCTGTAGAAAGCCAGGTCCATCACTATGATAGGCATGTGTTGCTTCTGGTTTCCAAAGTCCATGCCCCTTTATTCTGAACGCAATGGTCTGAATTCCTGTGGGGGGAAATAACATTTCCTCATTGAAAGCAGTCTTGGTGGGACAATCAATCAAATTGCACTCATCGCCCATGGCCAAGAGTTGAGTATGCGACCCAAGCTGGCCCAGTCAGATTTTTTATTCCAAGGACACTCTATCTTGAGCTTAGTAACAGGAGAACAGACAAATGGCTGGAGCAGATTTGTCCCTGAGCAGTACCCTGACCTACCTGAGTTTTGGCTCCTAATTCTGGGCCCTAAACTTCCCACAGAAGGAGCCGTGCACTGGTCAGAAAACATTAGTGATATCTAGTAAGATGCTTCTTTATCCATGAGGATGCCAAAATACACGTTCTTCTATATGAAACATGTCCTTCGAGCTATATTTTTCCACAATTTTTTCAGTCTTTTTTTTATTTAAAGATTTATTTGATTGTTTTGAGAGAAAGAGAGAGAGAGAGAGAGAGAGAGAGAGAGAGAGAGAGAGAGAGAGAGAGAGAGAGAAAGAAAGAAGGAGGCGGGCCCAGAGCAGTCTCCATAGTTGTACATCATTCGTTGTGACATGGTTTCATTCCACACAGGTGGGTGTGGGGCTACACAGGGCAGGAGCTGCACCAGGGGCCTCCCGCATGGGAAGCAAGAACCTTCACTGCCATCTCAGTGGTTACTAGTTGCCCCACAGCTCAGCACATGGGTTTGCAAAGGCAGGGCTGGGATTCGATCCTTGGACTTCACGGTTTCAAGGCAAACACTCAACCTGTTGAGCTATCCCAGCATCCCTCTTTCAGTCCTTAAAGAGAATCATCGAAGAGTATATCACCAACCTAATTTTCTTACAGTGTAGTTTGGCCTTAAAGAATAGAAATCTTATTCTTCAAAATTCTCTCAATTCTGTGAGCTATTTATGTCTTTCCAACATTTTCTATTTTTGCTTAAGTTAGTAAGAATGCTTTCTAATGTGAGCAAAAAGTTCTGACACAATCATTGACTAGATGTATGACCATGATTGTGGAAAACAATTTAACCTCTCTGAGCTCTAGCTTCTTCATTTGAAAATAATCCCAGTAGTGTTAGAGTATAAGATAGTATCGATGAAGAGAAGGAAACATAGAAAGTGCTCAATAAATTCTGCTTCCCTTCTCTTTCCCCTCTAAAGCATACATTTTCAGTTTTCAGGATAATGAAGATATTATCTATGTGCAGTAGCTAGTATAGTGCCTACCTCATAGAAGGTGCTTAATAAATGAATGGGTGGTTAGACATAGTGCCCTCATGTCTTTCCTACACTGAGAGTCTGTGATTCTGTATTAAAGAGATTTAGAATTGTCTACTTTATAGAAAAATGGCAGAGGCCAGCGTCTTAGGAATGAGGACTATATATGGGTGGCTGTATCCCCTGGGCTGATGTCAAAGCCAACAATGAGGAGGGATCACTACCAATCAACATGACCTTTGTGAGAGCTCTGATGGTCACCCGAATTAGTGTCCATAAAGTCCAACTCATCCATAGCTTCCACCATGGTTTTGTATTGATCAGGAACATAAACTCGCTCAAGTTCTTCCAGAAATAATGGGGTTTATTGTAGGGACACACATGTATGGAAACGCTGGAAGGGACAAGGAACCTGGCTTCTGGAAAGGCAGGAATCCAGGCAGCTCTGTGATGTACCTCTCAAGTTTTCAAATCTCCCTCTCACAGCAGTCTATCTGTGTATGTTGCCTCTTTTATCCTCTTGTTTGTTGCTTAGTTGTCTACACATGACTCAAAATGGCCATTCAGTCCCTAAATCTGCATGATCTAATTTCCCTATGGGCATCTTTACCGAAACTTTAAAGAATGTTATTGGCTTAGCTGTTGAGCCAGGTTATGTCACAGGCTGTGTATGGATGGACCATCCCTGAAACCCATGTCCTCACCAGATGCAATCAGTTAGTGTCACCTGGGTTGTGGCCCACTTGTGGACTAGTCAGAAAACATTAGATACCTAGCAAAAAGCACTTAACTGTGATGATAAAAAATATAAGATACACTCTGATATATAACATCTCTTTTGAGGTATACGAGGTCTGTCCAGAAAGTACCCAGCATGTAATATGAAAAATAGAGGCATTTGTTAAAGAAGATACAAGACACAAGAAATATTGTACATAGGACAATGCCTCAGTCCCCTTCAAAGTAGGCGCCTTGAGACCTCACACAGTTCTCCCAGCGTCTCTCCCACGAGTCATGAGCAACTGCAGCATGATGTCCTTCTGCTGTGGCAGCAGAAGCCACGGAACGAATTTTGCTATGAAACATTCGTGCCAAGATCCCATGTCAAAAGCTCCAACAGTAGTTTTTGGAATCCCCAGATCAGCTTCCAGTTCTCACGCTGTCAATCACTGATTTTTGTTGATTGCAGCTCATATACGTTCCACAGTCTCAGGTGTTCTGTTTGCTGCAGGTCTTCTAGAACGTGGGTCACTTTCAACAGATTCTCAACCATCTAATTTTTTTTTCCGATTTATTTTATTGTTTGAGAGAAGGTGAGAGGGAGAGAGAGAGAGAGAGAGACAGAGAGAGAGAGAGAGAGAGAGAGAGAGAGAGAGAGAGAGAGAGAGAGAGAGAGAGAGAGAGAAGTGTGTAGGGGGGAAGGCCCAAAGCAGTCTCCATCGTTGTACTTCATAGTTGTGATGTGGTTTCCTTCCACACAGGTGGATTGGGGCCATGCTGGGCAGGAATTGAATCAGGGGCCTCCCACATGGGAAATGAGAACCTTTGCTGCCAAGCCATCGCAGTGGTTACCTGTTGTATCACAGTTCAGCATATGGGTCTGCACATGGCGGGGCCAGGAATCAAACCCCAGACCTCGCAATTGTGAGGCAAACACTCATCCTCTGAGCGCTCTCAGCATCCCCACCTCTCGACCATCTTGGAAGCATTTGTGCCACACTTTTATCTGTGCAGCACGCATTGCATCGTCCCCAAAACCCTTATGAATCATCTGAATAGTTTTCATGGCAAAATGTTCAAGCTTAATGCAAAAAGGGATGCAGATTCTTTGCTCTACAGCCTTAGTCATTTTAAATGTGACGGTTACTCAGTACATATTTTCACTCAACGACGTCTGGTGCCCCCACTGCCTAGCACAGTAAAGTCATCATGGTTCGTGCATGCGCATTCCAGGTTACTCTCAGCTGCCATGTTACATCCATGGCACCCAAACTGTTCTGGTTATATTGACAATGGCTGTATTTTTTCTGGACAGACCTTGTATTTTCCCACCACTTTCTTGTAGTCTTTAAAGAGACTCTCCAAGGATTCTATCTCCAACCCAAATTTCTCAGGATGTTGTTTGCCCTTGGAGAAGATCTCCTACAAGAACATGGAAATTTTCCTCCTGTCACCACAGAAGAATGTTGACTTGAAGCACTGCATCTTCAGCTGGGTGGTATAGAATCTGGAACTAGCACTAAAATGCTTTAACTGAAAATCTATGGTTTCCAGTTGAATTAGGGGTAGAGGGTATGAGATCCAATCTCAGACCGTGGGAATGAAAACAAAATGACAATAAGAAGTGAAGGGACTTGAATGAGAGAGCTGGGGAAGAATGAGGCATCAGAGGGGAGCAGCAGAATGGGGGCGGGGAGTATGGGGGGTGAGCAGCCAAGCTGAGAAACCAGACAACTGCTGTTTACACTTTGGAGACCAGAATTTCCAGGGTGAAAGTAGAAAAGGAGTACAGAATCAGGTAGAATGAGAGAGCTGGGCTGGGAGAGGCTCAGCCCCAGTGCTTATGTTGAGTGCCAGCTATGTGCTAGGCACATAAGATCTCTCTCAGGCTGGGAGCGGTGTTGACCTTGTGAGACTTTGTCAGCCTGTACTCGGTGGTCTTTGAGGGTCAACCACGACAGTGTTCTCATGGCCTCTGACTAAAGTGGGGAGGCTGAGGGAGTGAGAAGGAACATGCATTCCTGACATCACAGAAATACTATCTTGAACCATATTTAACACACACACACACACAAAGTGGAATATTCTAGAAAGGTCCATGAACATAATGTTCCCTGGGAAAATTTGAAAGCCAACCCAGGGATAGCCCTATAAATTGTTGTAGGCTTGTGCCCAATTCACATGCCTGTGAGATCCAACCCCAGCGCTGGATCTCACAATGCATCTTTCCAATTTGCTTTGGTATATTCCTTTGACAAAATGTCTCCAAGAAAACATTACCACAGTCTCTCTGTAGGAGTAAGAAGTTTAATGGATTAGACTTCTAGGGATTTGGTAAAGAAGAAGATTCTGGGCCAAGTTTGGCCCAGAATCTCCCCCACATCACACACACACACACACACTTCAAATCTGAGGATTAAAGTTGATCCTCTTCGAAGGGTGTGTGTGTGTGTGTGTGTGTGTGTGTGTGTGTGTGTGTGTGAGATGTGGGGGAGGTTAAGCCTCTGCTGGTTGATTACAAATATTCCAGATACAAATCTTCAAGGCGGGAACTTTGCAAACAACAAAAACAACCATAGGGAAACTCTGCAGAAAGCCTTACCTCAACTCATTACTCAGCTTTGTGAGCTTGGAGGACTTAATGAGGCATTATAAATAAAGAAAGGAGTTACTTAAAGGCTAAGGATATCTGGGACTAGCTTAAAGTGGGTAATGAGAAACCCAAGTTACCATTTCAGGATATTATTCACCCTATAAAAACAAAGTGTATTTGTTCACAGTAAACATGTCAGAACAGCAGCTGTATAGGACAAGTGTAGACTAGTTGCTGTTCAATCTGCCAATTTTCAGATAAAAGACCAGGATCTGATAAGTGACATATTACCATGAGAACATTTGCAGCAGGATCTTTTCTGGTTTGTCATTTCAGCACCAAACACGTAAGTGTATCAATAAAAGTTTAAGACAACTGCTGTTCTCACAATATATTTACAATATTCATCTAAAGGGGGGAAAACGCTTTGTCTCATGACAACCTTCAAACCATTGAAATCCCATGATTTGTTGAACATAAGTGAAATCCCATGATTCATCCTAGTGTTTGGTTGTAAGGACAAGGCCAGATACCTGAGCTGTAAGAAAAAATCTTTTTGTCCTATTCATGAGCAGATATCATCTTTTCTCCACACACGAGTTACATCTATAAAGAGGAGAGAATTATCGTAGTTTAGCATGCCCCACCCTTCAGTGACTGGTATATTACCTCACAATTTCACTGTCATCATAAGGTCTCTAATATTATTTATTGTTTTGTTTAGTTTTTTTTTAGAGCTGAATTTTTTTCTTCTTTTTATATTTATTTTTTATTGTTAAATTTATTGGGGTGATATTAATTAGTAACAATTCCATAGGTTTCAGGTGTACAATTCTACATTCCATCATCTATGTGTTGAATTATGTGCTTACCACCCAGAGTCAGTTCTCTTTCCATCACCATATATTTGATGCCTTCTCCTTACTCCCCTGTGCCCCTCCTTTACCCTCAGGTAACCACTAAACTATTAACTGTGTCCATGAGCTTTTGTTTCTTTGTTACTTTCATTTTTATGTTCCACATCTGAGTGAAGTCATATGTTTCTTGTGTTTTTCTGTCTGGCTTACCGGTATTTCACTTAGCATGATGAACTCAAGGTCCATCCATGTTGTCGCAAATGGGAGTATTTAATCTTTTCTTATGGCTGAGTAATATTCCATTGTATATGTGTACCACAGCTTATTGTTTTTTTCCCATTCAATCAAGTCACCTTTTTTTTTATCCAAATAGAATATTTCTAAATTAAAGTCTCTCCCAAATCAGTTTTACCTATGAATTCATAGCTTTTATGGGTTAATTTTTTTTCTAATATGAATTTAAACAAATATGTAGCTGTTCAAAGAAAAAAGAAATGTTGGCTTAAAAAAACACAGCTGAAAACATCTGTGTAACCATGAATAGCATGCAGCCCACATTTTTGAAAACACTGCCCAGCTATAAGGAGAGTGCTAAGTATGAGTGAAATTGTATTAAATCTGCCCAGTTCCTCCATGGAAGGACGACTGGTTCCAGCACTTGTTAATTGGCTGATCTGTCCTGGTCTAATCCCTTCA
>PVKE010016217.1:0-32294 GCA_004027555.1 Craseonycteris thonglongyai
GGTCTTGTATCGCCGACATAATCTCACACTTGTTAGAATATTCCTCAAACAAACAATCGGCAGCAGTCAGAAATGCTTCTTTGAACAATTCACCATCCTGGAAAGGTTTTTTCTTCTTTGCGAGCATGTGAGAAATTTTGAAAGAAGCAATGGTTGCCTTTTTAGATTTTTCCACATGTCTAGTGAAAACAGTCTGTTGGGTAGTTAAACTTCATTTTAGTTGATTTATTTTTTTCTTTCTTACTTCAGATCTAAGTGGGTAATTCGTATCTAAAGTGGTATGACTTGTCTGAAAGTGACGTTCAACATTGTTTTTTCGGCACTGCAATACTACTGCCACACAACAGGCGAACGCATTTACCTTTTAAATTAATGAAATAATATGATTCCTCCCAGTCTGTGTTAAAATCATAAGTTTGTTTTCTCTTATTTGGTCCACTCATTTTAGGACTAAAAAAATAAAAATAAAAATAGTTATAGAACTACAATATCATATCAAATTGCCACCATAATAATAGATTACCTACCTCGCTTTTAGTTCATTTAAAATCAAATATATCAAAACACTGTGATCCTAGCTAACCGTCACGACCCGTTCAGTCCAGCAACCGCAATCAAAATGGCAACTTTGCATCTCCCAGTTGGGTGGAGGAGAGTTTACAGAGTGCAGCGGCTAAACAAGATGCGACATGTACAAAGGCGAAAGCTAGGGAAAATCTTATACATACGATATCGCAAACATACCAACGAATATAATAAACCTGTGTATATACTCAAACAATATTTTAAAATTCTAACAAATGTATAAAAATAAATTATAGTTTTATTTAGTGTTTATGAAAAACTTCTGATGCAGTCAAATAATGGCGGGCGCACACAAATTGGGCCACAGGCCCCATGGCGCCCGCGGGCACGGGGTTGGGAATCCCTGTTATAAGGTAACAGCCATTAATCAGGAGCCAGGAGAACACCCAGATGTCTTTTTAGAGACTCAGGGAGGCCCTCATCAAACACAACAGCTTAGAGTTCAGTTCTTATGAAGGTCAAGTCATCCTAAAGGATAGATTTCTAACCCAGTTCCTGACATTAAGCATATGAAGATTATTTAAGAATCTTGGTTAACTCTAGATGAAATGCTTAATGTATTTACCTCAGTATTTTACAATTGGGATCAGGAGATGGAGGTTAAGGCTCAGGAGAAGGAATGAGAGAAGGAGGCTAGGCATGCCCGATAGCACATTATGGCCAGCCACAATCTGAAGGTACCCTGCTCCCAACGATATAGGACTTGATGACATGCACCATCTTCTGCTGACCTAGACATTGGGCAAAGGAATGTCCCAATAATGAGATGCATCCTGAGTTTGTCTATTATAAATACAGGCAGAAAGGCCATTGGTCTGCTCTGCCCCTTGGGTCAAGGGATGCTTAAGATAGAGACCCCAATCTGCAAATGGCTTTCTGGGACTGAAGAAGCCTCTTCCAGTAGGTCCCCATATAAGAAGTCACCACCATTAGACTGGAGCTTCAGGTAAAAATGTGCATGGCAGGTAGGACAATAAGATTCCTTTGGATACTGAGGATACTTACTCTGTCCTGACTTCCTTCTCCTAACACTTCTCTTTCAAATCCTACAACATTTTAGGAGTTACTGCTAAGCCAATTCTTGATTTTTAAAAAAGATTTATTTTTATTGTTTTTGACAGAGAGAGAGAGAGGGATACAGAGACAGAGATAGAGAGAAGGGGGAGGGCCTAGAACAGTCTCCACAGTTGCACATCATCGGTTTTTACACATAGTTTCATTTCACAGGTGGGTGCCGGGCTGCACAGGGCAGGAACTGGGCCTGGGTCTTCACCCCGGTGAGAACTGAACTGGGGGCACACCCCAGTTCAGCATATGGGTCCGCACAGGCCAGGGCCAGGATTCAATCCTCAGTCCCTGGGGCTGCAAAGTGAGCACTTAACCCACTGAGCCAACCCGGCTTCCCCTAATTCTTGATTTTTTTACTCCTTATTTATATTGCTTAGGAGCTGGATGTTCCTTCACTCAGGTCTAATTGTCATGCCTGGATGCCCTTACCCTCTTAGCCCCTGTGCCATCTACACATCATGAAACAAAATTGACCATTACAAAGGGCTGTGGCTCTGAACAATGAATCCTTCTCCTTGCTCCCCAGAGAGGAAATGGGGATGGAATACATCAGCTGGTCCAAAGTCAGAACTGCTTAGAACAGCTTGACCCAGAGGAAGGCACTGCTGAGAGATCCCGCAGCTACTGAGACTTTTTTGTCTTGGGAACTTTCTCAG
Source organism: Craseonycteris thonglongyai (assembly GCA_004027555.1). NCBI lineage: Eukaryota > Metazoa > Chordata > Mammalia > Chiroptera > Craseonycteridae > Craseonycteris > Craseonycteris thonglongyai. The sequence continues at coordinate 2,310 of PVKE010016217.1, forward strand.
GTTCCCTCTTCTCAGTGTTAGATGTCTATAAATGCTTAAGCTGGTAGAAAAAAAAATAATCTGTGTTTTTGAGAAGGTATAAGGTATGGAAATACACTTTTTAAAGAAATTGAAGAAAAATAGTTTGTTATAAATATGTTTCAATATAGTTTCAATTTGTTTTCTGGCGAAAAACAAATTTCTGGTGCATTGTGATGCAAGAACCATGACTTGTTGACAAAAAGCTCAGAATGTTTTTTGTCTCACTTTTTCACATATCCTTTCCAGCACTTCCAGTCAGCTCTGATTGTCTAGTTGGTACAAATTCATCAGGAACAATCCCTCTGATATCAGAAAAGGCTAGCAACATAATTTTGACTCTTGATTTGGACTGATGGAACATTTTTGGTCATGGAGAATTGCCTGACTTCCATTGTAGACTTTGACACTTTGTTTCAGGGTCCTATTGTTACACCTATGTTTCATCACCAGTGCTAACACAGCCCACAATATCATCTTACCTCCCAAAAGGTCTTGGCAAAGACCAATTCGACATTTTTGCAATGGCACACAGAAATATGCAACAATAATGAATGCCACTCAGCAAGACACCAACACATGTCCACAGAAACACAGCTGTGAGATACTGATACACCCAATTTATGAAAGCTTACTGAGCTGTGTGTACAGTGCTGCTAATGTAAGCACACAATGACAAGTTTGCAAACTTAATTTTCATACCTTGCAACTCCCCATTTAATTAGGTCTTCTTTAATTCCTTCTATCAATGTTTTGTAATTTTTAGAATTCAGGTCTTTTCGATCTTTTGTCAAAGAGAGTCTAAATAATACCTAGTTTTCTGTAGTCTTATAATTGAAATTATTTTTTAATTTGAATTTTGGTCATCACTGTTACATAGATGTATAATAGATTTTATGTATTAATTCCTGCAACTTAGCTAAGTTCACTTATTCTAGTAACTTTTTAGTAGATTCCAACACATTTTCTATATAATGCTCATTTTGCTTGTGATTAAAACAGGTTTACCTCTTACTTGCCAATATGATTATTTCTATTTAAGATCAGCTAGTACTTTGTTGAATAGAAGGAGTAAGAGCAGACACACTTGGCTCCTTTCTGATTGGAAGAAAGCATTCATTGTTTCACAATTAAGTACGATGTTAACTGTATTATTTTGTTTCTTACAGAAGCCCTTATAAAGTAAAAATGTTTTATATTTTTACTTTGCTTACATATTTTAATCAGAAATAGCTGTTCAATTTTTTACATGCTATTTTTAAATTTTTATCAAAATTATTTGGGTGACATTGGTTAGTAAAATTATACACTCATATAGTAGTTCTATTCTTAATTTTTTTGAAGAACCTTCATACTGTTTTCCATAGTAGCTACACTGGTCTACAGTTCCACAAGCAGTGTATGAGGGCCCCTTTTTCTTCACAGGCTCTCCAAGACTTATTATTTGTGTTGTTAATAAAGGCCATTCTAATAGGTGTGGAGTGATATCTCATTGTAGTTTTTATTTGCATTTCCATAATTCCTAGTGAAGTTAAGCATTTTCTTATGTATCTATTGGCTATTAAACTTTTCTTGAGCAAAGTGTCTGTTCAGATCTTCAGCCCATTTTTTAGGTTTTTGTTCTTTTTGTTGTATGAGTTTTTTATATAATTTGGATATTAGGTTCTTATCAGAAGTTTTGCTTGCAAATATTTTCTCCAAATTGGTTGGTTGTCTCTTTGTTTTATTGTTGGTTTCATTTGCTGTGCAACAGGTTTTTGGTTTGATACAGTCCCATTCATTTATTTTTGCCTTTACTTCCCTTGCCTTTTAGGTCAAATTCATATAGTAATCTTCTCTGAACCGATGGCCTATGTCAGGGGTGTCAAACTGGTGGCCCTGGGGGCCGCATGTGGCCCCTGAGGTAATTTTTTGTGGCCCATGATGCTCTGAAATAAAATGAAAATAGGAAAAATTGTTATGAAGAAAATAGCGCTTAGGGAGATCGGGGCAATACCATACATACAATTCCCTTGTTAACCCTTTAACTACTGAAGACGAGTATACACGTGGCCCAGTGCCTTTCCTGGGGGCCTGTGGGTGTATATAAATGCACTGACTCAGTTCTGGTGATGCTTGTAAATGTGATGTGGCCTGTGTGAATCTTGCCTGTTGCACCAAATGGCCCATGTTTTAATTGAGTTTGACAACCCTGGCCTATGTGATTAGTACCTATGCTTTCTTTTATGCAATTTATTGTGTCAGGTCTTAATCCACTTTGAATTAATTTTGGTACGTGGTGACTGATAGCAATCTATTTCATTCTTTTCATTCAGCTTTCCAATTTTCCCAGCATCCTTTATTGAAGAGGATTTCTTTTCTCTATTGTATGTTTTTAGCCTCCTTTGTTGAAAAAGATCTGTCCATATATATATAAATTTATTTCTGTTTTTTTTAACTATTTCTCCATGCATTTTGTTTTTGTTTGTTTTTGCCAATACCATGCTATTTTGATTATTGTCACTTTGCAGTATAAATTGAAATCAGGGAGTGTGATACATCTAACCTTGTTTTTTCTTCTCAGGATTTCTATATCTATTTGGGGTCTTTTGTGATTCCATACAAATCTGATGACTTTTCCTCTATTTCTTGAAATAATGCCATTGGGATTTTGATGGGGATTGTATTACATTTGTGTATTTACTTGGGTAACATGACCATTTTAACTACATTGATTGTTCCAATCTATAAACAAGGAATATCTTCACATCTTTTTGTGTGATCTTCAATTTATTTTAATAATGTTTTTGTAGTTTTCATTTGAATAGGTCCTTGACGTCCCTTGTTCAATTTATACGTAGGTTTTTTTTTTATTCTTTTTTGTTGCAAATGCAAAATAAATTTTTTTAATTTCTTTTTTTAAATTTTATTATTAGTATATAGGAACACATTGATTTTGTGTTCTGAAATACTATAGTATTTGTTTATTATTTCTAATAATTTTTCTTTGAGTTTTTTTTTACATAAAGAATTATGTTATCTGCAAAAAGCGATCATTTAAACACTTTGTTTGCAATTTAATTGCCTTTTATTTCTTTTTATTGCCTGATAGCTCTGGTTAAAACTTAAAATCCTATGTTGAACAATAGTGGTAACAAGAGGCATCCCTGTCTTGTTCCTGATTTTAGAGAAAATATTTCCATTTTGTTTTTCCCCATTAAGTGTGATATTACCTGAGGGTTTGTCATATATAGTCTTTATTATATTGAGGTACCTCTCTTATATATCTATTTTATTAAGTGTTTTAATCATAAATGAATGTTGTACCTTGTCAAGTGCTTTTTCATTATCTATTGATATAATCATATGTTTTTAACTCTTATTTTGTTATGTAATGTTTCACATTGATTTTGATTTGAATATGCTGAACCATCGTTGTGCCCCTGCAATAAACCTTAGTTGATTGTGATTAATAATATTTTAAATGTCTTGTTGTATTTAACTTGCTACTATTTTGTTTAAAATTTTTGTGTCTATATTTATCAGCAATATTGATATGTAGGTTTTTTTTCCTTTCTTTTTTCTTTTCTCTTGTATTCTTCTTACCAGGTCCTTGTACCATAATAATGTTGGTCTCATAAAATTAGTTAGGAAGTGTTGCCCCTTCTTTTAATTTTTTTTTTGAAGAGTACAGATATCAAAATCTCTTTGAATGTTTGGTAGAATTCACTTGTAAATAGAATTCACTTCTATTTTGGGGGAGGTTTTGGATGATGTTTTGATTTCCTCACTGTTGATTAGTCTATTTAGATTATCTAGTCTTTTGTGATTCAGTCTGGAAAAGTTGTATATTTCTAAGAACTTGTCCATTTACTCTAAGTTATTGAATTTGGATATTAGACTTCCAGAAGTTTTGTGTGTAAAGATAAACAAAAAAATGGATGATGGCATTAATTTTTAGTAGTATTCTTACATGATCCTTTATATTTCTGTGATCTCCATGCTAATTTTTTCTTTCATTTCTGATTTTATTTGTATTGTTTCTTTTTTCTATAGTGAGTCTAGTCAGGGGGTTGTCCATTTTAATAATCTTTCTAATCTGAACCCCAATTTCTGGGTTTATCTGTAATAGATGCTGATCACTCAGGTAGGAATGCTTGGGGACACAGAAAGTACACCTGCAATCTTAATCTTCCCTTTTCCTTGGACTGCAGTGCACTCCAGGCTGTGTCCATAGTCCCCATTTCTGAACTTCTCCCTTCCCTTCTTCACTGTTTGCCTCAAATAGGCCACCTTCAGGTTTTTTGAGGTGCAAACATCTCAGACATGTTTGTGTGTTGCACAGGAGATTCTTTGTTGAATAGTAGCTGTTCAACTTGCAACTTCTATGGGAGAGATCAAGGGGGACCCCTCAAGCCACCATGTTTCTGATGGCTACATGTATTTATTCATAAATTGACATAAGCATATGGCTTTCCTTTTGTAATCTGTTAATGTGATGATTATATAGATTGATTTTTGACATTAAATTAAATGTATTTCTGGGACAAACCATATTCAATCATGTTATAGTACCCTTTTTATATAATATTGAGTTTAACTTGCTAAAATTTTGTTTAGTAATTTATTCTCTGCATTCACACACACACAAATATTTTCTTATAATATCTTTATCTGGTTTTGGTATTGGGGTAATGTTGGTCTCATAGCATAAGTTGGGAGTTATTCTCTCTTCTTTGATTTTTTTTGAAACTTGTAGAAACCGTCTGTACCTGGAGTTTTCTTTGTGGGAAGGTTTTTAAATACAAATAAATTATTTGGTAAATATTAAGCTAAGCCAATTATCTATTTCTTTTTGAATGATTCTTGATATTTGTATCCTTTTGGGGATTTATTGATTTTTATCTCAGTTTCCAAATGTATTGGCATAAAGCTATTCTCAATGTGCCCTTATCCTTTTAATACCTATAAAACCTATAATGATTTAATCTCTCTAATTATTAACATGGCAATTTGTGTTTTGTCTATTTTTTCCTGATTCATCTTCCTTGATGTTATCAACTTTATTGATGTTTTAAAACCACCAGCTTTTTATTTCATTCATTTTTTTATACCCATCAAATAATTATTATTTCTTCTTTTGTTTTCTGTCTCCATGGATTTAAATATTCTACATATTTATTACCAATGCAGACATGTAATGTATATCCTTTTGTTTCTGGCTTTTTTTTTTTCACTTAGAATAATGTTTTTGAGGTTTTTCTAAGTTCTAACATGTCAGCCCTTCATTCCTCTTCATGGCTGAATTACATTCCATTTTATAGGCTGCTATACCACATTTTATTTACCCATTCCTCTAATGTAAGAGATTTGGAATATTTCTACTTTTTTGGTTATTGTGAATAGTGCTACTAATGCAATTTGTATGCAAGTTTGTTTATTTACCTGGTTTCAGTTCTCTCATGTATATACCCAAGAGTATAATTTTTGGGTTATAAGTTTGTGCATGTTTAGCTTTCTGAAGAACAACCAACAAGATTCCACAGTGGCTATGCCATTTTACATTCCCACCAACCAAGTGTAAGAATTCTAGTTTCTCCATATTGTGGTCAGTATTTGTTATTATTCACTTAAAAATATTATTATAGTCACCCTCGTGGGTTTGAAGTAGTATCTCACTGTGGGAGATAGTACTTCATTTGTGTTTCCTTAATGATTAAAGTTTTTTGTTGTTTTTTTTTCCTATTAGCATTTTAATACCTTCTTTGGAGAATTGTCTATTCAATTCTTTGCTCATTTTTTGGCTGTTTGTCTTTTTGTTATTGAGTTGTAAGTATTCTTTATATACTCTGAGCACTTGACCTCTATCAGATTTATTATGTATAACTATCTTTGTCCCTTCTCTAAGGTATAGTGTTCTTTAATACACATAAGTTTTTAATTTTGATGAAGTACAATTTACTTTTTTTTCTCTCATGATTTTGTGTGACATCTAAAACTTAATTGAAAAATCCAAGGTTTTATAAATCTCTATTCAACTTAAAATTGCTGGAGTAGATTTTATTTAGCATGTTAAATTTAAAAAACCTATTCTCTGTAATCCAGAAATGCCATGTTTAGACTCTGATAAGAACATAAAGCTTTCAATACATAAAGATATATGATGATACTTATTAAAGCAATTTTTTTTATTGTTTTTGACAGAGAGAGAAAGAGATACAGAGACAGAGATAGAACTGAACTGCGGGAACTCCCCAGTTCAGCATATGGGTCCGCATGGGCCGGGGCCGGGATTCGATCCTCGGTCCCCGGTGCTGCAAAGTGAGTGCTCAACCCACTGAGCCATCTCACCCTCCCCATTAAAGCAATTTTTGTAACAAGAGAACAACAAAGATGGCATGAGTGGTAGATAAAAAGAAATAAAACATGTTGAAAAATAGAAAGCATAATTTCCAAGTAGTATTAACAGAACTATATGTATTGAAATGGAACTATATCAAGAATAGTTGACAAGAAAATACAACTTGAGCAACAATTCTCAGATGTTGTGAAAGAAAAACTCTTTCTGTCAAAAATCTTCCATTTCAAAACATGAGAAAATTATGAATAAGGCATTACACTTATTTTTAAAAAAATTTAGTTGAGCTAATATAACCAAGTTCCTTGGGCACTAAATCAAAAAGTGAAGCAAAAATCAAAAAAGCTAAGAAAGAGCTGGTGGCCACAGGGATGTGACAGTGTTAAGAAAGAAGAAACTGGGATTTTATTTACTGCAAGTAAGAGGCATCAAACACATAAAATAGCAAGAATCTTAGATAATGCAATTATTAAGCAGAATCCATAATATAACTAAATTTTTTCCTAGTTAAATGTCTGTTTTGTTCTGATCTGGGTGACCAGAGGCCCAGGCAACCTTCTTTGCAGGAGATTTTTCACCTGCTTGTCTCCTTGCCCCACCCTCCCAAAAACCTGTTCCTGCAGATAGGATATCAAAACTCCTCCCTTATGTCAAAATGATGTTGGTCTTCAGGTATGAAATCCAGGTTGGGACTGCCATCCTTGCTGAGAACTTTTCGGGTGTCGATGGGGTATTTTGCTTTATAGTCTTTGGTGAATACATCATCCAGGGATTTCAGATCCTCGGCCACAAAGCCCATGAAGTCATGGGTGAGGTTTGCAGGATCCAGGAACATCTTAGCTGCCCACTGGTGAAGTCCTTACTGATGAAGGCATTAAAGGGGCTCCTAGCTGATAACCTCCTTTCCAAAAGTGACATTAAATACCACTCTCTTAACCACCATGTACATGGGTTGAACTTCTTCCTTCCTTCCAAAGTGGGCCAGCTCCTTCTCAGTGAATAGCCACACTGAGAGCCCCCAGCTCCAAGGTCATTGCCAGGAAAAGTGACAGCATAGCGAACAGGATCAGCCACCACAGCCACCAACTGAGCAGCTCACTTTCATGAGCCTGTAGAGGAGGGCCAGGGGAGGTCTGGGATACAGAAACAGGGCACTCCTGCCTAGAGCCTGGAACTCTGCCCCCTAAAATAGCTATGTTAAAGTACTTAAAGTCTTGAAGAGAATTTTATTCTATGCTCTACACTGCCACTCTTTGCACATTCATATAGAATTTGTCCTATATTTATCCAAGTTATCATTGAAAAAATGTAAGTTAGCATATTATTATCAAGAGAGAGATTAAAAATATTCAGATAGGGGAAGCTGGTATGGCTCAGTGGGTTAAGCACTCACTTTGCAGCCCCGGGGACTGAGGATCGTATCCTGGCCCCGGCCTGTGCGGACCCATATGCTGAACTGGGTAGTGCCCCCAGTTCGGTTCTCACCAGGGTGAGGCCTGGCCCAGTTCCTGCCTTGTGCAGCTCTGTGCCCACCTGTGGAATGAAACCATGTAAAGAAAACAATGATGTGCAACTATGGAGGCTGTTTGGGGCCCTCCCCCTTCTCTCTGTCTCTGTATCTCTCTTTCTCTGTCAAATACAATAAAAATAAATCTTAAAAAAAAATATTCAGATGAACAAAACATGAGTTTGTCACAAAGTGACAAATTATGGAAGATTTACTTCAAGAAGAAAAAGTAAGAACCCAGGATGGAATGTGATACAAAAGGAAATGTTGGAATTAGAAACATAAAGAAGTCAGACAGTAAATAAAATTTGTACTTTGTTAGCTGGTGATGAGTACTATGAAGGAAAGTGAAGTAGGGCAGGAAGATCTCAAAGAGGTATTTTGCAACTTTAAATAAAATGGACAAGTAAGATCTCACTTTGAAAGCAATGATTAAGAAAAGACAAAAATAAATAAAGGTTGAAGAAAGTGTGTAGATTGCTGAAGAAAGAACATTCCAAGAAGGAAGGGTAAGGCAGACAGGGAGAAGGATTTAAAATAGGGATATTTGGTGTGTCCTTGATCTAACAGAAAGCCAGAGGGTCTGAATGAATTGGGAGAGGAATACTGGGAAATAAGCTGAGGGAATGAAAAGCACATCAGATCTTGTAGGATCTTATAGACCTAAGTAAAGACTCACTTTTTAAATTAAAACTAAAATGGGAATAGGTTGAAACAGTCAATGACATTATTTACCTTAGAGCAGGGATTCACAACCCCGTGCCAGCGGGCGCCATGCGGGCGCCGATTTGTGTGCACCCACCATTATTTGACTGCATCAGAAGATTTTCATAAACCCTAAATAAAACTATAATTTATTTTTATACATTTGTTAGAATTTTAAAATATTGTTTGAGTATCTACACAGGTTTATTATATTCGTTGGTATGTTTGCGATATCGTATGTATAAGTTTTTCCTTAGCTTTCGCCTTTGTACATGTCGCATCTTGTTTAGCCGCGGCACTCTTTAAACTCTCCTCCACCCAACTGGGAGATGCAAAGTTGCCATTTTGATTGTGGTTGCTGGACTGATCTGGTCGTGACGGTTAGCTAGGATCACAGTGTTTTGATATATTCGATTTTAAATGAACTAAAAGCAAGGTAGGTAATCTATTATTATGGCGGCAATTTGATATGATATTGTAGTTCTATAACTATTTTTATTTTTATTTTTTTAGTCCTAAAATGAGTGGACCAAATAAGAGAAAACAAACCTATGATTTTAACACAGACTGGGAGGAATCATATTGTTTCATTAATTTAAAAGGTAAATGCGTTCGCCTGTTGTGTGGCAGTAGTATTGCAGTGCCAAAAAAACAATGTTGAACGTCACTTTCAGACAAGTCATACCACTTTAGATACGAATTACCCACTTAGATCTGAAGTAAGAAAGAAAAAAATAAATCAACTAAAATGAAGTTGAACTACTCAACAGACTGTTTTCACTAGACATGTGGAAAAATCTAAAAAGGCAACCATTGCTTCTTTCAAAATTTCTCACATGCTCGCAAAGAAGAAAAAACCTTTCCAGGATGGTGAATTGTTCAAAGAAGCATTTCTTACTGCTGCCGATTGTTTGTTTGAGGAATATTCTAACAAGTGTGAGATTATGTCGGCGATACAAGACCTACAGTTGTCAAATAACACAGTCACAAGAAGAACATATGCAATTTCAAAAGACTTGCAAATTGAGTTAAAGGCTGACTTGGAAATATGTGACTGCTTCTCTGCAATTTGATGAGTCAACAGATGCCGTATATCGGACACCGCACAGTTGGCAGTTATGGTGAGAATGGTATTTAGTAACTTCACAATAAAAGAGGAGCTGTTGCAAATATTACCAATGAAAGGACAAACGAGAAGTGAGGATATTTATAAAACTTTCAGAACAAACGCCAGGTCGATAAACATGCCTTTGCATAAGTTGTCTGCGATAATTACCGATGGGGCACCAGCAATGGTTGGTCAAAACAAAGGATTTATTGTCCTTTGCAGGAAAGATGAATACTTTTCAAACTGTATGTCCTACCACTGTATTATCCATCAGAAAGCTTTGTGTTGTAAAATACTGCCCTTTGAACATGTTATGAAAATAGTCACAAAGATAATCAACTCTATTCGAGCAGCTCCATTGCAACACCGACTTTTCAAGGCCCTGTTAGAAGATACTGAAGATAAAGAACACGATCTCGTCCTGCATACTGAAGTACGTTGGCTCAGTAAAGGTAAAGTTCTTACAAGATTTGTGAACTTAATTGAAGAAATAAAAACATTGATACATGATAAAAATGAAAACGATGATGAACTAACAGACTCTTGCTGGCTGGTGGATTTGGGTTTTCTTGCTGACACCATGGAAAAATTAGATTCTTTCCATTTGGAGTTGCAGGGAAAAGACAAAAATATAGCTGAAATGATAAGCTCTGTAAACGCATTTAAAGCAAAATTGACTTTGTTGATATTACATCTGTATATCAAGTCTTTCGTGCACTTCCCATATATGAGGAAAATGCTAGGTAACAATGAATTAAACGTGTCATTATTTATTGAGACCCTGCAAGTGCTTCAAAAACAGTTTGAAGAGAGATTTCTGCAGTTTACAAATATCGAGCCAATTGTCTCCTTCTGTATCAGTCCTTTTACTTGCCAAATAAATGGAATAGAACTAGCCGCGTGTATTGCAGACCTTGTTCAGGGGAAAGCAGAAGAACTAGAGTTAGAAATTTTGAACCTTAAGAACGATATTTTGCTAAAATCCTTAATATCAGAGGACTTATGGAACATAGTCGACAAAGAAAGTTTCCCATTTTAAAAAAAAGCAGCATATAAAATCAAATCATTTCTCGGGTCAACGTATTTATGCGAATCTGTTTTCAAACATGAATTTAATAAAATCACGATATAGATCTTGACTTACCGATGAGCATCTTAATAATTGTTTGCTAACAGAGTTGTCGTCATACTCTCCTAATTACGAGGCACTGGCCAATGAAATGCAATGCCAAAGATGACACTGACAGATTGTTTTTTTTATGTTTTCTTTTATGTTTTTTTAAATGATTTTATTATACGTGTGTTTTTTATTTACTTTGTATTACGTTGTGTATATATGTTTCTTTGTGTGTATATAATTTGTACAATAAATTTATTATTTTAAAATTATTTTTGTTTATTATTTTTTATTCTTGTTCAATAATAAATATCCTTAGAAATAGCTGGTGCCCACTGCCCTACTGATATTTTAGAATGCGCCCTAGGGTATAAAAAGGTTGGGAACCCCTGCCTTAGAGAATACATTGTAGAGGGCAAGGCCTGAAGGAGACCGGTTAAGAAGATCTCTTATATTCCAGGCAGAGAATAATGGAGACTAGAAATCAGGTGGTGACAGTGAATGAGGTGAAAAGAAATTTAATACATACTGGATATATTTTTTTAAGTAATGATGATAGTATTTGTTGAGCAAATGTGCATGAGCTATGAAAGAGGATTCTAAGAGTTTGGCTTTCACAAACAGAAAAGGTGGTGCTGACACTAACTGAGCTGGAGAAACCTGGAGGAAGTTTCCAGCAGTTTTGGGAATAAATATCACAAAATTTATTTGTGGGCATTTTGTATTGAAATGTCTTTAGATGCTCAAGTAGAGATTCTGAGCAGGCAAAATGATAATTAGACAAATCACCGAAGGAATCCCAATGAAAGTATCAAATGCATATTATTTCCACTCTAGAAAATTGCAGCAGGCAAGCAAGCAAGCAAGCAAGCAAGCAACCAACCAACCAACCAACCAACCAACCAATCAACCAACCAATTGGTAATTCTATACATTATCAAGAATGTGAAAGAACGGGGGATGCTAATTTTATTTACTTGGAATGAAAATTGTAATAACCCTCTGAGTAGAGAATTTGGCAGAATCCAGAAAGTTGCAGAAACTTGTTCTTCATGATCAAATATTCCACTCTTTTGGACAAAATAGTTTGTAATAATATAAAATTTAAACAGGGACTACCTTATCAGCAGTTGGAACTTATGGGAGCTGGAAGGTGGCAGCAGGCCTCCTGAGGAAAGGAGCAACTTTTAAAATATGAGCATAATCAAATCTCTCATTATATAGAACTAGTGAATACCTTTTTTATACATAGTAAATACAGTTTTGAGTATAGTTATTTGAATAAAGAAATGTTTGAGAATGCACACATGAAGTATTCGTTATTGGCTACTTAAAGATGGTTGAATTATAGAATTAGAATAGTAAGACTGAAATTTTATCTGTCATTGTATTAATGGAAAAGTTGTTAATCATTAGGAATATTTTGGCTCAAAAATGTATTTTAAAATACTGTATTTGCAACATAATTTCTTTAAATATTTTTATTTTTACATTTATTTGCTCCCCTTGGTAACAATACAATTGATCCAAGTATTAAAATACATTACAGAGGGTATGAAATGTTGCTTGTAAATCTACTAAGTTTATTTCATGTGACTAGTAAACTTCACTTTCAAAAAAAACAGTTAATAGAAGCAGGAACAATTATTATTTACTCAACATGTTTAGGTGCAAAAAAATGATGGTTGCATTCTGGAAGATCTATCAAGGGTTGTTTGTTGTTGTTTTTTGTTTGTTTGTTTTTGTTTTTTTTGATAAAACCAAATTTAGATTTTATTGAATAATGCTTACTGAGCACCTGGGTCCAAGAGGTGCTTTTGAAAAGAAGCCTTTTTATTTCATGACTCTTCAGAACTAAATTAGGTATAAGAAGACAAATTCAACAATATTATATAAAAACTTGAGAAGAAAACAAATTTCTTTCTCCTTCACTTTACCTAGACATGAGTAAAGCATTCCACAGGAAGAGTCCACAGAGATTCACCGTGCTTTGCTACAAGGCAAATTTTTTAATTTTTGAATCATTGCACTTAGAATTGAATAAAACTTTTATAGTCTGAGTGATATCTGTATAAAAAGAATAAGCCAGGAAAGCTTCATCTAGAGCGGAGGCATCTACCAGTCAACAACAAATTCACACAGGTAAGACTGCAGGACTGAAGCACAATGAAATAATGGCCCATCTTTAGCTTAGCTTCACCCTCCACCTCCATTTAAAAAGGCATGACTGAGTTTTGTGTCCAAATTTTTATAAAATGATAGCTAAATAGCACCAGCTAGATCCAAAAACAGAGAAGGCAAGAATCCTTCTTTCTGTCAGCATTACCTCTGACAGTCCCATTTTGGACCTGTTTTGAATAAATCTTTCCGAATATTTAGAACTGTAACAGATTAGACAGAGGTTCTTTTATGAACCATTGATCTCTCAGACTAGAATGACTAGATCTCTAAGGCACTATTCCTCCAGTACTATGGTGAATGAAAAGAAATACTGCCCCATCGAGGACTCACCAAAGTAGAAGAAATTTAGTAAGTCATTTAGTTCAATAACACCCTAATTTATATTTTAAAGTTCACGTGAAGGAAAATATCACACTAGTGTCAAAATTATTTGGCTATATTTTTTTGCTCTGAAAATAGTTATTTTGATTTCTTATAAATAAGAGAAACTTTCTTATTCTTGGTCAGGATATTGTTATAAATTATCTTCTTAATTTTTATCTGTTCCTTTCAATTAGTGTTGCAGGATTAGATTATTTGATCAAACCTATTTTCTAAATAAGTCTTCTAAAATCATGAAATAAATTATTAATATGTCTGTAGCTGATTTTTAAAAATCCACCAATTCATAGTTTACATTTAAATGTTATGTAGTAATTTTTTAAAAGAACAGTAACTTTTTTTAACACATTGAGATATTTAATTTTTTTCTCCAACCTTATAGTTGAAATACATCATTAAATTAATCAGTGTTGGTTTTTGTTACACATATAGAATCTTTCCATTTTACGTGATTTTTATTCCTATGAAAATTCTTAAGTGTGAATGTCAGAGTGTAGATTAACCTGAGTTTGCTTCAGTAGCATTCAATTGAATGACTATACTTTGTCATACACTAGAATATGCAAAAAGATTACAATGACTGATAAACTATGATCATTTTATTTCAGAAAATAATAGCCTAATTAGAGAGATAAAGTGGTCAAAATCTCCATTGCTTCAAAGAACAGTGAGAGACCATAAAATGAGATGTGTGGCAGTATAGACTTTAGCTCTTGTTCAATCTTTTTGAAGAATTTGGGGTTATAAATACACTTTTATTTTCCTTCATTACAAAAAATATAGTAAGTTTATTTCTCTTTTATTCTTTTTGAATAACAATGTTATTTAAATTTTACAGTGAAGAAATAAAATATGATTTTTAAATATTATTCAAATTAAAGTAATATTTAGAGCTCAGGATGGCTGACAATGGCAACCATGTCATGTGAACCAAATATAAAAAGACTCACACTCAGACATCTTCATATTAGTATCATCATGAATGTTCATGGATTAGCTAATCAAGGGAAATACTTGGGCTTCAGTCTGATATGTCTATGTGGCCACTTAATTTGTACTTCCATACAGGAGTATAGCTGATTTGTGACTTGCTGAGATATCACAGGAGGTTAGCAATTAGAGCAAAACTTAGTTACACTCAAGAAATGAGAAAGAGAAATTACTTAATGGGAAGTAAAGAAGAGAAACTTGGGTTAGTGTAACAAATCATCATTTCTTTATAACCGTGCTTTACAAATATATTCTATTTCTGACAAGCATTAAGATATGTTTAAAAAAAGAGTAGAGTTTCATAGTCAAGTAACAAACACTGCAACAAATAATGTTAAATATATTTCTTTAAAACAAGATTTTAATCAATATTTGTTAGAATTATTGGAAGAGAATGATGACTTAGACTATGTTGGTAGAAGAAACTAGTAGTAGAATATTAAGAATTTCTGATTGTTTATGGAGTGTCAGAAAAAAAGAGGAGTGTCAGGATGGCTACAAAGATTTTTCTTTTGAACAAATGGAAGGGTGGTATGTCATTTACAGAGATAAGGAAGATGGCCAAGGGAAAAAAAAAATAGGGATGAATCAAAAGAGTTTATTTTAGAACATATTAAGTGTAAGTTGTGTATAAAGCACCCAAGTAGAGGTGTCAAGTTGTCATAAATATGACTAGTGGTTTGAGAACAGTTTGTACTAATACAAAAATTTGAGCATCATTGGCATTTGCATAACATTTAAATGTTATTTAGCCATTAGGTGAATGAACTTTACCTTTCTACTTCTAAAAATGAGCACAGAAAGAGGTGGAGAGCACAAGAACTAAATCCTGAGAAACTCCTACATTCAAGGACTGGGGAAAAATCTCTGAACAAAACTGAGGAGAGTCAGAGAGAGCTCCCTCTTAGAAGTTAGTTGAAGAAAGTGTTTAAGAATAGAATGTTGAGCTTTGAATACTTTGTAGGTGTAATGTTTTGTGGAATGGAATATAAGTGAGTCGTCAGCAGTACAAAAAAGAAGCTTGATTATTAAAGCAGTCATTGTAGCTTGCTGTGAAGAAGCAGACTTCTGTAAGAAGAGTCTACTGTCATAAGGATAGCCAAATAAACCCATCTTTCCCCTCTGGTCAAAGGTGTGTGCCATAGAAACAATGAGGCCAACAGAAGGGATGGGGGCACTTACAAATCCAACAAGAAATCAGTCAGTAATTAAGATGGTGTTGAAGGGTACCTGAAGAGCAGGGATTAAGCTTTTAGGATGTATATTTATATAACAGTTTTCCGTTATGCATGTGACACCTACAATTACCCCCATTGAATTATATTAATTTTGCTTTTCTCCCATTTTCAGGAAGGCATTGTATATGGGCTGTAACTATGAAGTCTCTTAGTTTTTCCATCTTGCTTGCAATTCCCCTCACTCCCTCTGCTCATACAAATACTTATACATCTGATTAAGGATCCAAGTTCCTTGGCAGACGTACTTTAACTTTGCTATAGTTAACAGGGAGAAATAATTATATAATTTATTTTTTCTTTTGTCAAAGAGGAATTTAAACTGTTATTTTTAATCAACATGAAGACTATAATAAATTAGGTACTATGTAATTAATAATTATATATCATGTAATAATTATTAAGGTGACCAACCATCCTCCTTTAGGGAAGACAGTCGTCCTTTTGGAAGTTCTGCCCTCCCTCGAAAAGTGTCCTCCTAGATGTCCTCCTTTTCAACTTGTGTTCAGTTTTTATCCACAAAAACTATCAGACGTTAAAATAGACAACAATTGTCTATTTGAAGAAATTAGAAAACTGAATATTTATTTAAATTCTGAAAAATTGGTCGAGTGGGAAAATGAACATGTTGAAGTTGATGAAAGATGGGTGGAAATATTCAACCATTTCCAAAATGCACATATACCATATGCAAATTTACTTCTTCTAGTCCAATTTACATTGTGCTGCCCTGGCACTAACGCAGCAGTTGAAAGGGTATTTTCAATTGCTAATGATTTTTGGACAACTGAAAAATCAAGACTGAATGTTGATACTCTAGCTGCAGCACTTGCTGTGAAATTCAATATGAAAAATAGTTCTTGTACAGATATTTCTAATATTTTGTTAGAAAATGACACATTAACAAAAAATATTCATTCAATTGAAAAATATTTATATTTAAATAATAATCATAATATGCCTGCATTATCTATTTACTATATTATAATGCTTTCTGATTAGTTATTGTTGCAAAGAATAAATTTTTTTATTTGCAATATTTGTTTCTTTATGTTCTCCTTATTTATTTATGTTCTCCTTTTCATTGGAAAAAAGTTGGTCACCTTATAATTATATATCATTCACTTGGCATTATAAAAGATCATTTACTTGTGTAGTCTGAACGTTATTCCCATGATGTGGAAATGCAAAGATGAATAAAGATTTCTATTAAAACATATAATAGTTGTATTTTATGATGTTAAAAAATATACATTTACGTTATATTAAAAGAAATTCAATCCTAAAGCAGTAGTACATTCTATAAATGCTGGGATTTGATTTACATTCTGGGCTATTACAAGTATGAGGATATTTAATTTTGAAAAACAGCTTGCAGCTTATCTTCCAAAGTGTAATGACTGACATTATTTACATTTATAAAACAGTAAATGATACTTTAGTTAAGCTGAGATTTATTAGAAGGACATTAGAATGGCCAGGATATACCTATCTCTCAGGGTTTGAAAAACAATTGTTTCTATCTTTTTTTCTTGCTCCCTCTCAAATATGCAGGTATTTATAATACAGTTGAGCACCACTTAATAACAGGGATGTGTTTTGAGAAATATGTCCTCAGGAGATTTTGTCATTGTGTTAAGATCATAGAATGTACTTATACAAACAGAGATGGTATAGCCTACTACACACTTAGGCTATGTGGTATAGCCCATTGCTCCTGGGGGACAAGTCTGTACAGAATGTCATTGTACAAAACAACATGTTAATTAAATCAAACATAAGACAAAATGATGCAATCAAGAAACAAAGTAAACATGAGATGTATGAGGTTGCTATAGATAAAAGATGGCATACTGTTCTACAACAAACTTTTTTATAGGTAGAAAGAGTATATTCTAAAACAAGTTGTGGCCCAGGATGGCTTTAAATGAGGCCCAACAAAAATCTGTAAACTTTCTTAAAACATAATAAAATTTATTTGCAATTTTTTTTTTAGCTCATTAGTTATCACTAGTATTAGTGTACTTTATGTGTGGCCCAAGACAATTCTTCCCCTTCCTCTGTGACCCAAGGAAGACAGAAGTTTGGACACCCCTGCTCTAAAATAACAATAAAAATATAGTATTGTATATACATAAACCAGTAACATAATCATTTATTATATTTATCAAACATTAGGCACTGTTCATAATTTTATGCACTATATAGTACTTCTTTATAACTGACAGCACAGTAAGTTTGTTTATACTAGCATCACAACAAACATGTAAACAATGCTTTGTGTTATGATGTTACTATGGCTATGATGTCACTAGGCAATAGGAGTTCTTCAGCATTTCTGTTATTCCATGGAACCACTATCCTGTGTGAGGTCTACTGTAAGCTAAAAGGCTGTTATGTGGTGCATAACTATTCTTTGGTATTGGAAGTAGTCAACATTGTTCTAGTATCTCCTTATATTGACAATTATAATTTCCTAACCTTTTATTGGTAGGTAAATTTCAAAGCATTATTTCTTAGGAACTTAATAAAAATAGGCACATACTTGTTGAATTACTAAATAAAAAAATAATGGGGGAAAAAAGCGAGCATATCTGGAAAGTACTTCACTCTGTCAACAGATAGTCAATGTTCTTGGACTATTTGAATCTTCCTTCTTTTAGACTGAAGTAGCTCTCGATGTGAGTGAAACCTAAGATGCCGAAGTTGCTCATATAGGGTATTTCCCTTCTAATTTGTTGTAACATTTTCTGGTCTGTAGACTGGCATAGTGGCCTGATAACTTCTCTTATCCCTATGGATTTCAAATAATTCCTCCAAGAGAGATAAATTTGTATTACTTTTTCAAAGTTGGTAGTGCTATTGTTTTGAATCTCAAGATTGAAAAATAAAAGAGTGAGAAGAGGGAAAATACAAACTCAGAATGTCATGGACCATCTTCTTGTATTAATCAAACCTGTATAAAGACAGATGTGAATTTTTATTTATTTCTTAAGAAAAAAAAAATATATATATATACACATTTTTTTTCTTTGACGGAGACAGAGAGAAGAGGGAGGGCCCAGAGCAGACTCCCTAGTTGTATGTCATCAGTTTTAACATGGTTTCATTCTGCACAGGTGGGCAGGGGCTGCACAAGGCAGAAACTGGGGTCGGGGCCTCCTGCATGGGGTGTATGCCCCTTTGAGCTAGGGGCCAAACCAGGGGGTGAGAACCAAACTGGAGGCTTTCTGCATGGGAAGCACACTCAGTTCAGCATGTGCGTTTATATGATCCTCAGTCCCTGGGGCTGCAAAGGGAGTGCTTAACCTGCTGAGCCATCCCAGCTTCTTCAGACGTAAATTTTTATATCTTTAAGAAGATTCTTTTTTGTTTGTTTAGCTTTTCAAAATCATGTATCATTAGCATATTATAAAAGTAATCCTTTAAGCATATATTCATGTTTTCATGTACCTATTTGCCTTCCCTTCTTCCTACCACAGGTTATAGAATTTCTAAACAATATAAACAACTGCATGTAAGTATATAAATAAGGAAATTATCAAATCCCTTTTTTATCCCCTTCTCAACTGGTTCTTGTAAAATAAATTTTGAATTAAGATGATTGTTTTATAATTTTTGCACCTGAGTCATGTTAAGCCCAAATAATCAGACTAAACCTGCTCATGGGCTTATGACAAGTAATCTGGAATGCTTGAAATGGAGCAAGATTTCCAGAAAATGAGGCTATTTAATATCAGTGAATCTGTTGTTTATGATACTTATTCATTCATTTGTTAAGATTTTGATTAACCCTGTTCTTCTGTTTAAATAAGAAGTTGACATTATTTTTCAAAACACATTAAGAATTTTGAAATATTTCAAAACTTTTGACCTATTTACAGAGCAATAATTTTTAGCTTGACCTTAAGATAGAAGTATACAATCAATATAAATATAAGATGATGTTATATTCTCTGACTTTCCAATTAGCCTAACTGCCAAATTATCCACCTATGATGTGGTAGAAAAAAACTGTCTTACAATTTGAAGTAGACTCTTGATTTGTGATACTGAGTGCACTACTTACATTTTTTTTTATCCTGCTTCCCTTACTCTACAGCAGGGGTGTCAAACTCAATTAAAACATGGGCCATTTGGTGCAACAGGCAAGATTTACGCGGGCCACATCACATTTACAAACATCACCGGAACTGAGTCAGTGTGTTTATACACACCCACAGGCCCCCAGGAAAGGCACTGGGCCACGTGTATACTCGTCTTCAGTAGTTAAAGGGTTAACAAGGGAATTGTGTGTACAGTATTGCCTCAATTTCCCCTAAGCGCTATTTTCTTCATAACAATTTTTTCTATTTTCATTTTATTTCAGAGCATCTTGGGCCACAAAGAATTACTTTGGGGGCCGCATGCGGCCCGCGAGCCGCCAGTTTGCACCCCTGCTCTATAGTAATGACAAAATAATGACCTCAAAGAACGTTGTGAGTCAGAAAATGTGTGTAAAAGAAAAACTTTGAATAACTAGTATATAGAAAACAAACATTTTTGGTCATAGATTTGGATAATTGCTTTATCTTGTTTTCAAATATGTTTTTATTATCACAAAAGATATTAGCTGATATAACTAAAATCTTATGTAGAGTAGTTTAACACTCTTAAAATTATCTCTGATGAAATAAGAGGGTTGTATAATGTGCTTAACTTTCACCTATTACAATACAACCTGAATAAATTTGAACAGTAATTGAGTGATTGAACAAATATCTTTTGGGCACCTATTTTTTATTAACCCTTCTAGACATTGAAACTAGAAAGCCCACAATTACCCATACACTTATACTTAGGAGTGAAAATCAGATAATAAACAATCAAATGAATAATTATAATAATTTTATAGAGTGCTAGGTACTATGATATGAATCGTAGAGACTAATGAATTAGATAGGAACTAGAAACGAGGAGATAACTATTTTGATTTAAGCAATCTTAGAAAAAATTTTTATGAAGTGACATTTGAACTGAGACTTTAATGATGATGTCAAGATTTGTGGGATTGCTATTACTACATTTTTTATTACAGATGGTTATTCATTGAGATAGAATAGACTGAAGATTGTATACCAGCATTTTTAGCACCAAAATTATTGGTAGGGCATATTTTAGAATAAGCCATATTTTGTGACAAGAGGGTGTTCTAGCGAAGTGGCCATGTGATTTGATTTACTTCAGATACCCACAGTTATGTTTTAATGACCTCAGTTCCCTAATTTCAGCTCTTTGGACTAGGTTTTTTTTTTGTTGTCGTTGTTTTTGGATCATATTATATGCTCTTTATAGTTTTTCTTTTAAGAAACTCTTACAGAACTTGGAAGGTTACAAAAAGGAATTATCCTCTGGGGACATAGCGAACTTATTTCTGTGTGCAACACTATTTGTGTCTTATGTCACATTATTGAGCACCTAGTATTTTTCTTAACTTTACACTTTTCAAAACAACCATTCCAGTTGTGCTGGGCTGTAATATTTATAATTCTGATGGCTTAAATTCTGATGGTTTAATGTGTTATATGCCAGATGAAACTCATAGATGAAACTCCTGTTTGGCATCAGTACCAGATCAAACAGCAAACTACTAATGGTGAGCCATCTTTCACCTGCAAATCTTTTCTTAGCCATAGATAGATATACTTGTGACAAAACATTCTGTTTATTGGCCTTGGCAAGGGTTTATTAGCTTTCCAGGTGTTATATTATGTTTTCGTACTACAACACATAATTCAACAGAATATTGTGAAGTCAGGACAACCCATTTACAATTTTAAACCTAATATTTTAAGTGATAATTTAAAAAGTTATGGTTGACTTTCCAAACATGCCTCATGAGTATATAAGCACTCAGATTAACTATTAATTTTTAAAATAATCTTTCTTTTATATACATAGTTTTATTGTTTTCCTGCATGGTGGTTCAACTGAAATAATTAATAAACCCAGATATGATTATAGTGTTCCCACTATAATCTAACTAATTCATATATGGTCCAAAATATTTTTACATCTTTAATTTAAAATCTACAAAATTGCTTACAAGGGTGGTCTACAAATTTGCAGAATGGAGGAAAAGAAGGGTAAGAAAAACTATTTATGTTTTTCCTCTTTAGTATATTCACCCTTAACTCTAATACACTTTTCAGATCTTTCATTAAATTTATTTATACCCTTAAAAATGCTTTTTTTTTTCCTTCAAAATATGCTGAAATTGCATTTTAACCCTTTTGTCATCTGTAAATTTCTTCCCTCAAGCTGTTTTTTCCATATTTGGGAACAAATAATAATCAGATGGAGCCAGGTCTGGACGGTAGGGAGGGTGGTTTAATGTTTGGAAGCCACAGTCTTGAAGAGTTTCCAACAAAACATCACTCTTGTACAGGGGCCATTGTCATGCAAAGCAGCACAATAGTGGTTCACTTTCCTCTTTTCTTCTTCCCAGATTCTTTTAACTATATAAGCAGACTGAAATAGTACTCTCCAGTTATTGTGACACCCTTATCCGTGTAATCAATCAGCAAGATACCCTCTGTATGCCCTCAAAGAAAAGTAGCCATGGTTTTTATGGGTAATTATGACACCTTGAACTTCTTAAGGGTGGCATACCTTTTTCATGCCTATGCATGGACTCCTGCTTTGACTCAGTCTCATAATGATGACACCAAATTTCATTTCCTGTGACAATCTGATTTAAAACTTCATCTTTGTTGTCTCTGCAGAGGTCTAAAAATTGTCATGAACACTAGTCATGGTGTAGTTTTTGAAGCAGTGTGAGTATTCTTGGTACTCATCTTGCACTGCCTTATCACATCCTTAGATACTGAAAGAGAATATTAAAAAATGTTTGTAAGTGATACTCCAACCACTTCCGCAAGCTGATTTTTATTCAATCTGGCATCTTCCACTACAAGTGGTCTCAACAGTGTATCCCAGATGGAGGTCGTCTTCAATTGACTGTCTCCCTGGATTTTCCAGGCAATAGTTCCTCTATACTGCTATCATCTCTTCCAAAATGATTTGAGATATTTTCCCTTGTTTTGTGAGGAACTTAATGATAGTGTGAAATTCAAATTTATCCATACTTGGTGTTTTCTTTACATTTGACGTGCTGCTTCAGTGATATCTAAAAGAACATGGATGCAAGTAGGCTGAAATGTGGCACATATAACAAATCACACAATCAAATTGTTTGCATTAGAACTCTTACCTCTATAATAATCCCTGTATTCCACAAATTTCTTCACCACTCCTCATAATAATCACTCTCACTTTCCTCCTTTCCTTGCCCTTCTTTCTCATTCTTATATTCAATGTCTTCCTTCCACTCTGCTTTACAAATGATATTCAAATTCTTTCTATTGACCTTCACTAATCAGTTGCCTACATTTATTAATTTAAAACACAATTAAAGAAGCAAAAAATATAAATAAGCAGAAACATGTTATTAGGTGTCTATTCACCTAGATATTTTTACTTCTATCTTTATAGATTTGGCTGTAATAATACTTATGTACCATACATACATATATTACACATATATTGAAGTGAATGTATTTTATTAATGCATTTTAAACAAGTATTGATCAGAAGTGATCAAATAGTTTCTTACAGTAACAATTCCACATATTCTGAAATAGCATGCATAAAATACAGAGAAAGCATGCATGTGAATAATGTAGTATGAGAGTTTGATACAATTTTTTATTTTTTCCTCACCCAAACAGAAACAAAACAAAACCCTGAAAAGTCTTGAAGAAGAAAAAAATATTAATGCTATGCACCACTTATTTTACTCCATTTTTATATAAGTGCCTATTGAAAATTCTCCAAACACTTAGTTATCATTCCTAGATCTTTTCTCTAGTGATATATAAAAGTAATTTCCAAGAGATCTCTAAAGCTGACTTAATTTTCTAATGAGGCTCAGGGTTTATACAGCAATATATGTGTATATATTAGGGTGATTCTCAGTCAAATATCTGATAGAAGCAATTAAAAAAAATTTTAAATCTCTTTGCAGTCCAAGAAATACTCATTGTGGAGCTATTTGAGCCTTTTTCACCTTGGAATTCCTCTGCATCCAGAGTGATTTATTGAGTATCTATTATGTGCAGGTACTAAGGGCTCAATATATTTAAAAAGTTATAAGACATAGCCTCTGCTTTCTACTTGAATGAGAGAAACAGACATGTAGTCTGAACATTAACCTAATAAATGTTAGAAGAGAAATGTGCAGTGTATTATAACAGTTGATAGGAAAATGAATAGAGTTCCATTAACTGACAGAGGATATGTTGAGGCAATGGAAACAATAAAATTTTTATATAGCTAAATAAATGGAAAATCGGTGATAAAAAAAAACTATATGAGTAAGTTAAGCCTAAATTAGGGAAGGTTTTAGATTCCATGCCAAAGATATCTATTTTATTTTGTTGCAGATGATGATATATTACATTATAATATTTAAATAAGGCTGAATATATAAATTTGTTTCCTCCCCAATACTATCCCAAAATGCTGGGCCACCATTATTAATACTCAGGCAAATTCTTTTGAAAAATAACTTCTTAAACTATCTCATGTGAGGATTCTAAAGAAGTATTTCCTCTTTTAGAGATATGTGTAATTTAACAAATTACAGTGTCTTTGTCCAAAGTAACAGTTTCTATTGGTTGATGATAGGAATACCATAAAATAAATATAAGATTATTTGAGACAAGGCCATCTCTTTTTTCATCCCTCAACTAAAACTCATCCACAATCTATTATGCATCTAACATGCTGATTTATATAAAAGGTGAATTCTACTTTGGTGACTGCTGGGAGTTCTTCACTGATTGCAGAAGACACCATGTTCTCTTTGCAAGAATCTCTGACTTCTTCCTAGGTCAAGCTGTATCACAGGTACATGGTTTATGGTGTGTTAGTGCCAGGAGATGGGAGACAGGCAGCTCCAGGATGAGGCCCCTGTGGCAGCATTCTCCAGGGAGCATTCAGCTGCAGGAAAGAGCCAGTCTTCTACACCAGTTCCCATGTCTTTCCAAGGGTGAGGAACAAAATCAAGGCATTTCACATGCAGCCTTCTGTGAGCCACAAAGCCAGACATTTAAGCAAATTTGCAATTAACCCAGATATATTTTGTAAGTTTTTTGGGGTTTTTTTTTTATGATGAACTTCATTACTTATGTTCTTTAGACAAAAGTAAATGGATTCAGATTTTTATAAGGCCAATATTAATTTCTATGACATTAATTACAAATAAACCTTAGAAATTTTACTTTATAAAAGACCTAAATTTTATTATATGATTAGTTTTTATTTGTTATTTTAATAGTGTGACGGGCCAGGAGACTCAGAACAAGATTATGTTCCATAGAAGTGACCAAAAGCCAAACTACTCTTTAAAGACTTTAGGGATATGCTGATGAATGATGCTCCACTTCCTCACTAAGAATGCTACTGGTGGCTATTCTGTAAAATCAAAGCTGATGATCTACATTGATTTAGCTGAGCTCATTTAAAGTCATTTGAATGATGGCATCCCAAATTTGTATGTCCAGGTAGAGGTATTTTAGTGCCAGAAGTCAGGGCCACAATTACTATAACAACCAACCTAATCTGAACAGCCATGGTGTTTGACTTACAAATTGTTGTGGAGATGGTTAGTACAGTTTGAAGTTCCTAGGGGCAAAGATAAATGAGCAAGCAACCAGGTTATTGCCTAAAATCTATCAACTATAAAAGGCAAGAATGGAATTACAGGACAATGAGGATAATCATCCTAATAAAATGTGAGTATCTGTTCCTCAATTCCTGGACCTAAGCTATTCCCTCCCTTCCCCCCCCCCCCCCCCCTTAATGTGAGCATCTACTTTTACCAGGATAATAAAACAAAACAAAACTGCATCTGGTAGGTAAGGAAAGATTAGTGCTGCTATTAGTGACTTAAAAGTTGCAGACATGGTGGTCTCTGTTTTGTTTCTGCTAAGCTTGCATGTCTGGCCTCTGAAAAAACTGGCTGTATCCTGCCAAATGAAATGAAGACAATTTTTAGCTCAACAAGTTACAGTTGACCCTCATTATTGATGGATTACATTTTTACAAATTTTTATACTTGTTAAAATTTATTTGTAACCCGAAAATTAATACTAGTGGTACTTTTGCAGTCTTTCCCAGACATGTACTGAGTGGTAAAAAAATTGAATCATCAGTAGACATGTATATTATTAGCAAAGCTTAAGCAAGATGACACTCCATTTGTTTCAGCTCTCATACTGTAAACAAATATCCTTCTTATGGTCTATTAAGTGCCACCTTTTTTTTTGTTGTTATTGACTTTGTTGTTTAAGTAGCCCCTAATTGTAGGACTAAAATAGTGTCTAGTGTTCATAAGTACAAGAAGGTAAAGAGAAGATACATGTATTAAATATGTCATTCAGGCATGAGCTACAGTGGCCATGAGTTCAATGTTAATGTATCAATAGTATATAATAAGTAAGTTTATCTTTAAAAAGAAATACATATAAAACAAGATATGTATTTATTGATTGATAAAAATGTCATGACCAGAGGCATGTAGGAAACTAACCCTGTATTTCCAGCAGGAGCAATGGTTCAGCATTACAAATTCAATGTTTGTGGTGACTTCATAGAACTTAATTGCTATGAATAATAAGAATTGACTATAATATCTTTGGTCACAATTGCTGTGTCAAGAAATGGCATTTCTGCCAAAGCAGATTAATAAAGCTTTAGGTACATTTTATATGGTAAATAATTTGGCAAATGTATTAGTTTTCATTCTAATTAAAAAAAAATCAGAAATAGATTGTATTCAGTTGGAAGAAACTGTAATGTTCACTTATAATTATGTTCTAGGGTTATGTTATCGTCCCCATTCTCTCAGAACAAGGTACAATGATACTGATCACTTGGAAATCACACAAATCATACATCAGTCTAATAAAGCAAACATATCAGCCTGATGAGGCAAGGCAATCAATGAATTGTGGATATGCTGAAAGCCTTAAGACAAAGGTGCTCCAGAAGGTGAGTGATTACCCTTTGAAATTTTGAGCAATGCTACTTCAGAAAAATTTTAGGTGTTCAGTGGTGAGGAGTACGCTACCATATTCCTTCTCAAGTATAAAAACAGCACAAAAAAAGCACATTGCTTCATTTCATATCCTCACCGCAAAGAAATAATAACAGTGCTCTGTATAATTCTTTGGGTTATGAAGATAACAGAGTTCACACTTAGGAATATAGCTTAAAATGCAGACTAGAATAGGAAAAGAAAAACTCTAACAAGTATAGACTAAAATGCAACCAGCTTTATCACTTGAAATATATGATTTCCTGACCCTGTTGTATTGGAGGTGACAGAGGTAAGAAAGGATGAAGCGTGGATTCAATGGCATACTCCAGTGGGACAATTAAACTGAATCCCTCCCCAGTGTGAGCAAGGCCGTTCCATATGCAGTGGCGAATTATGTGCCTAACCCATGTATACCAAGAATTATCTTAATCGTGGGGCACCAAATGGTCTTGTATTCAGATTTTCCAGTTTTTAGGATTATATTGGAACTTCCAAGTTTTGTATAGGGATGGACCCAAAATCAGTGTACAGATATAGGATGAAGGACAAACAGGATCAACTGAGTGGGATGCAGTAGGTCACTTGTACCTTTACCTGAATGGAGAGGACCCATATGACCAGCTGAAAAATGAGTGAAAAGCTTAAGATTGGATTGTTGTTGAGTTAGCTTGGGTACAAGCTCAAATAGGTGGTGATAGCTATATTATTGTCACAAATACGGGAGGCCCTAAAGGATAAGTAAGATAAAGAACTTTTCTATTTGGCAGAGCTGTAAGTTGTAAACCTGGTAACTCTCCTTGTGTGAAATAACAAGTGGTCTGAGATAAAAAGATATGTTAGATCCCTTAAAAGTAGTTAATGGCCTGAAAGGAAAATGACTAGAGGATTACAGCAAGGATGTTAGTGTACGGGCATGTGAGCAGACATGTGGGAATTGGCATGCAGTATGAAAATACTGTATTTACATGTTAATGTCTACCAAACCACACCTATCAAGTAATAGGCACTCAGCGTCCAAGTAGAATTAATTGGCTATCTCAGATCAGGCATAATGGCACATAAACAAAGTAGCCACAGGGGCAGATCTGGAGGGTAGGTATGAACTCAATAGCATTGACTCCCACTTACTGAGATGACTATAGCTAATGTTGTCTCTGAACATTCAAAATGCCAGTTATATAGAGACCAATGATATGGCCCTTATATAGCATCATTTCTCAAGGATCACCAGGGCAAAGGACCATCAGCTTTTCCTAATACGAATAATACCTCTTCTGGTTATGGGTTTGCCTGCCCAGTCCACAGAACATTAGTCAGCATCACCACTCAGGTTCATTAAATGATTGCTTCACAAGTATTAAATCCCACATAACATCTAATCAAGGGTTCCAATACACAGAGAAAGAGGTATTAGAGTATATTATGATCAAACCCATTGGTCGTATCATATATCACACCATTTAGACAGCCTAATAGAGTGCTAGAACACCCAACTAGAAGCACAGGTGGAGTACCTACTCAGAAACATTATTATAAAAGATGGAGTGCCTTAAGAATCCAGTATATTCATAAATCCGGAAGTATCTAGAGTGTGCTGTATTTCAAGTGGGATAATGGTTTTAGGAACCAAGTGGCAAAAAGAGTGCTGCCTATACATACCAGTACTCTTACTAGTTAACTGGGAAACTGTTATCTGTTCTTGCAACTCAGAGCTCCCCGAAGTGAACACAACAAGATTATCATTGATCTATGAATTATAGCAATTGCCAGGGTTTAGCAGAATTTTTTTGGTTCAGAGACCAATGGGTAAGAAGAAAAGTTGTCATAAGCAAGTTTAATTAAACCTATTCACCAGGTGATATAACTGTCTTTACAGAAGGAAACAAAACAGTATATGTGAAATCCCACTGTCCACTGTCCTCCTGGTACTGCCATGCACCATTATAACCATGAATGAACACATAAAGAACCTCTGACCCGAAAATAGCATTATTAACAATTTTGACTATTCAGGAGAGAAGCTGTGTATCATATTGAATACATTATTAAGACCTGCAGAGATGAGAGTTGAAGGTAAAGAGATTTTTAAAAGGAGAATGAAGGATGGTAAGAATAGATAACATTTGCATGTTCACAACCAACTATATCCTAAATAAATGTTCTCTGTATTTCCTCTCAAAAAGAGGTTCAAGTGAACCATGAAGAAGCTGCTTCCTAATACCTGGGAAAATGGCATTTGTGTGGTACAAGTGGTGGACTGTGATAGCAATAGAAATGTGCTACTCAATCCTCATCAAGAGCAGTACCTACGAAAAGAATACTTGACTGACAGTCTTGTTACCACCCTTATGAATTGTTCACACCAAGACCATACCATTCACTAGGAGGCCGTCAGCTTATGACCTCACATGGCAGGGTGCCAGTGCTTGCCTATGTCTGTGGGACATGGAACTCCTCTAATGAGTGACTGACTTTGGGGGCCCCAAATTAATTTGGCCAAAACTCTCAGAACTGTCAAATAGTTTGAGACTCTTCTTGCTCAGTGCTTTCTAACACTGTTGTCAGATCAGCATCATAGTGTGAAGTCTTACTTTGTCTCCTCCTTTCACCCAATGAATCTCTTGCATTTCTAATCCCATCTTGATGTCTGCTTCTGATAGGACCTGAATTAACTCAGTGGTCAATTGCTGAATGTGTCAAATGAAGCTTATAAATTATGCCTCATTTGACATTTTAATAGATATGATTAAAATTGATTATTCCCCCAGAAATTTTTACTGGATGGAAAACACTTTTTTAAAGTGATTACCTCACATTGTAAATCACTGCAAATAAGTATATTTTGGCGAGTGACAGAAAATTATATGAAAGACAGTATCATTTCTTTTTTTAAAAGATTTATTTTATTGTATTTGACAGAAACAGAGAGACAGAGAAAGGAGGAGGGCCCAGAGCAGTACCCATAGTTGTATGTCATCAGTTTTTGACATGGTTTCATTCCACACAGGTGGGCAGGGGCTGTGCAGGGTGGGAACTGGGCTGGGGGCCTCCTGCATGGGAGGCATACCTCCTCTAGCCAGGGACCAAACCGGGGGGGGGGGGGCGAGAAGTGAACTGGGGGCCTCCCACATGGAAAGCATACCCCAGTTCAGCATATGAGTCCCTACAAGCTGGGGCTGAGATTTGATCTTTGGTCCCCAGGACTGCAAAGTGAGCGCTTAACCTGCTGAGCCATCCCAGCTTCCCCCAGAGAGTATAATTTC
>PVKE010016218.1:0-32289 GCA_004027555.1 Craseonycteris thonglongyai
GCTCCTTTCCGCCATGTGGCTGCCGACATGGTTGTATTTTTTCATTTTTATTTTTTGATGAATATTTTGGGGAAACCCGCGAAGCACGGAAGCCGCACAACATGAAGCGCGAAGTGGCGAGGGAACACTGTATGTTTAAAAGCAAAGGAGTTCAGGGAATTTGGAGAGAGACACTGTGTAGCCTATGAAGGCCTAACATTTGAAAAAGGATGAGTGAAAACCCACCATTCAGGTTTTTTTGGGTAGATACCTAGGAGAGGGATTGCTGGGTCATATGGCAATTCCATTCCTAGTTTTTTGAGGAATTGCCACACTGCCTTCCATAATGGTTGTACCAATTTACATTCCCACCAGCAGTGTATGAGGGTTCCTTTTAAGATATATTTACCCCCATGTTCACTGCGGCACTGTTCATGGTGGCCAAGTCATGGAATCAACCAAAGTGTCCTCTAATTGATGACTGGATAAAGAAGTTGTGGTACATTTATAGAATGGAATACTTCTCAGCAATAAGAAAAGATGAAATACAGCAATTTGTGACATGGACAGACCTTGAAAACATCTTATTAAGCAAAATAAGTCAGTCTGAAAGAATCAAGAAATATATGACCTCACTTATAAGTGGAATATAAAACTGAAAGTAACAAAGAAACAAAAACTCAATAGTTTAGTGGTTACCTGAGGGTAAGGGGGGAGGTAGGTGGGAGAGCTGTGGGTGGAGAGTAGGGAGGGGGAATCAAATATATGGTGATGGAAGGAGAGCTGATTCTGGGTGGTGAGCACATAATGCAATGTATAGACAATGTAATGTAGAACTGTATACTTTGAAACAATGTAATTGCTACCAATCAGTACCATCCCAATAAATTTAACAATTATAAAAAACAAAAACAAAAACCCTACCATTCAGATGTTTACTAAGTATTTTGGGCTACATCCCATGCTGTTCAAATAGGTTGGAAGCTAAAATGTTTTTTTCTAACAATAAAAAACAAGAGGAGATGTCTCGTTTATCCTCTGGCTCTCCAAAACCGTGACCATTTAGATTATTTATATTTCGGAAATTTTACTACCTTATTTTTAAAGTTTTTCTTTTCCCCGCATGCCTTGCGTCCACAACTAGACTGGAAGAAAAGCCAAACTAACGTTCTCTGTAGCAGAGATGGTTAGTTCCTATCCGATCCCTATTCTTTTTTGACTCTTCCTTAGCAATAGGATTTTGTTCATCTGTCCCATCCCTGTGTGCTAGGAAAAGCAGACCACAGCCCCAGCTGAGCCATATTGATCAAAGCTGCTCTGTGGTGGCTCCATCTTTTCTGTCAGGACAGGATCAGGCAGTGGCATTTGACTCAGTTCTGGCTATGAGATTTGAGACGAGATCTGCTAAGGGCTTCTGAGAAGGCTCCCATCATTTCAAGAAGTCATTCAGGTGTACTTCCTCCCTTGTTTGGTGCCATCATGTCGCTGTGCCCATATGTAATGCCTGGAGCTGTGAGCGAGCACTCTATTGTGCTTTTGAGAGGTGGGGAGAGCAGAGGGGAGGAAGGATAGGGGACCTGGGCTCTAATGGACATGGTTCAGGCAGCCAATGCTGGGCTTACCTGACATCCACACTTGTGCTTATCTGGGGTAATAAAATCCCTGAAAGCACCTTAATTAACACACTTCTATTCCCCTCAACTACACAAGTAAGTAAGCAGCTTCTATTTCTTTCCCATCCTCATCTCCCAATTTTCATTCTCTCCCTCGCATATCTATCTATCTACCAATCATCTAAATTCTGCCCTCATGCCCTGGTTTTATTATCAAATGTCTTTCATTTGGGCTCTTAGAATAATTTCGAATTAACTTCTCTGTTTTCAGCCTTGGTCTCTGGATATATCCAGCAAATTGTAGCCATCCTGCCTTTTCTAGAAGGTAAACTAAATCACATTTTTCCACTTAAATTCTTTAAAGGTGCCTCACTGTTGGAAATGGTGAATAGCAGTCCAAACTATTCTTATATTTTCAAGGTATTTTACAGTCTGGTTCGTTCCAAGTTTTAGGCAGTGTTCAGCTGGCACCTACATATTCTTTAAGACCTAGCCAAAAAGCAAAACGTAGTCCCTCTGTACTACTGCCAACCCATTCTGATCAATTAATCACTCAATCTTTGTGTGACCTAAGTATATTGTGGGTAACTTTACCATTACTTATCTCACAATATGTTGTGTGTTTGTTTGTAAATCTGTCTGCTTCAATAAACCACAAGGGGAAAGCTAGGATGGTTCAGCGGATTAAGCACTCACTTTGCAGCCCCGGAGCCAGAGGATCGAATCCTGGTACCAGCCCAGGCGGACCCATATGCTGAACTGGAGTGTGCCCCCAGTTCAGTTCTTGCCAGGGCCTATGCGGGAGGTTCCTGGCCCAGTTCCTGCCCTGTGCAGCCCCGAGCCCACCTATGGAGTAAGACTATATGGAAAACTAATGCTGTCCACTATGGAGACTGCTCTGGGCCCTCCCCCTTCTCTCTGTCTCTCTCTGCCTATCTCTCTGTCAAAAACCAATAAAAATAAAAATAAATCTTAAAACAAACAAACAAACAAAAAATCCCCCACAAACTCCTGGAAGCCAGGTGCCAGGCTTTATTTATTTCAGAATCTCTAGTCCTCAATCCAGTCATATATGCTCATACTAGGTATTTAACAAGTACTATATTGTGATTGATTCTTGAGGGAGGTCTATAGAGTAAAGGTGAAAAATTTTAACTCAAGATAATTTAAATTTCAACATCCGAAATTTATATAGTATCTCTGCTATCTTTACCTTGAACTAATAATGCTTATATGTCATGATGAGAGAGAGTTCAATAGTACAATAACCAAGATCCCATCAAAGAAATTAAAGCTATGGATAAATGTCTTCTGAGAAGTCTCAGATGGCACTAAATAATGATCAAAGTATGAAGTGTCCAATAGTTCAATTCACAAGGAAGTAGATACTACATGTCTATTGTATGTCCAGTAGTTCTGCTTTTTTATATTTTTCCTAACTAAGAGCAGGTTGAATGACTATTGATGTCTGTGAATTCTTTTGGGAAATATATAATACAAGATCCAATGATCCAAAGGTCCAAACAATGTAATTTTTATCCCCAATTTACAGGGAGAAAAACACAATTCTGGTTAAGGGTGTGTCACAACGTTCATAATGATACGGCAGTCTTGACTGTGCTCACTTTAAGTGGAGGTAACATGGCCTTTTCTGTAATTTACAAAATGGGTTCATTATAGGACCCTCTGGGCACATGTGCTCTGCTTTAGAGGCTGGATCAAATGATTATACTAATATCAAAGTCAGTGAGGAAATAATATTTTATAGCAAAAATTCCTTCATGGTATTCATTCACAGACTATCTGAGTGGACCCAGGAAGGCAATGTTTTGGAATCCAGATTTTAGACTTACAAGAGTGGTCTGAATTTGAGATCTGTTTAACTGTGACTTGGAAAATCTGCTCAGTCATTTAGAGCTCATTTCCTTCCAGATCTAAAAGTGATAACAAAATCACATCGGGATTTTTTTTTGTTTTTGTTTTTTTCAATGAGGTTAGGAAAAATGAGAAAACTGGCTGGTATGAAACAATCAGGCAGGATTGCCTATTGGTTAAAGCACAATCCCCAGGGCAAGCCTGCCTGGGTACGACTCCTACTACTCACTCGCTGTGTGTCCTTGCTTGAGTTACTTACCCTCTCTGTGCTGTTTTTTTCCCACATTAAGTGGATGTGATAATAATGCCTAACTGTAGGGTTATAATGAGGTCTAAATATGCTAATGTTTGTAAAACACTTAGAAAACTGGCTGGCACATAGGAAGTGCTATATAAGTGTTTGGTGGATAAGCAGTAATTTGTATTCATCTCCTGACACAGTTTCAGCAAATAAACATCTAAAGGTGAGATCTTTGCATTTATGCCACTTCTACATAAAAAAGCAACCGGAAGAAAATAATCTAATAATGTAACTAGGAGAGAAGGGAGGCAGTTTGTTTAAGAATTTAATTCAATATAAATGGTAATTTCAAAGCTTTGGCTAGGTGTTTTTTATAGTTAAGAAAACAGCCCTTGAAAGGTAGAAGTGTGCTACTTAAACCACTCCTGACAGAACAAGTATTGGCATAATTAGGCAGGAAAAGGAGGAACAGAGGGTGGATGGAAGGAGCTAACCGGGCTTGGCATTCTGGGGAGAGTGTAAGAGACAGTCTTTCAACTACCGGTACAAAAATGTTTTCCTTTCTTTGTATTAGTTTCAAAGCCCCACCTCGCGGTTTGTGCTTGGGAAACTTGTGAGTGTATAGGTCAGGGGTGAGGCGGGGTGGGCTATCCAACAGGCACCTCTTAGATCTCAGAAGATGAGGAAGGCTTGGCCACAGCTTGCCCAGGTGGTGAGATCTCAAATGAAATCAGACTGACAGCACTCATCCTGGCCTAGAAAGCTCATGGGTGTATAATATTCAAATCCACTCTGTTTGCCCTAGTTGTGCTCCAATGGAGTGTTTATCTAGACTGCACAGCTCAGCCCTGGGGAAACACTCCTTCAGGAAAAGGTGCTAATATCTCAGTACAGACCAACTCACTGTGTAGAATTCAGTTTCCCACATGGTGCGTTGAAATGTTCTCTTCAATATGCAGGAGTAGAAGGCAAACCTGAGTTCAGGGAGCAGAATGAGAACTTGGTATGCCTTCCAGAAGAGAGCAGTGAAAGAACTAACTTCTTCTGGAGTTTTTATTTTACTAGGGGCTAGTCTAATGAAGTGTATAGTTGAAAAGAAATCTTTGCCTTTTCTGTAATTCTTTTTAGTTATTGCTAACCCCCAGAGAAGTTTGAGCCACTTGTTCACTCTTGCATAGTGGTGGTTGTGCGGAAAAGAAAGAAATAAGGCAAAGGGGAAGTGAGCCTGTTCCAGATTCAGCCATCTGTTTGCATTTGTGCAGATTTGATGACGTTGTTCCAAGGGGCATGTGTATGTAATTCCCACACTGTAACCACTGGGCACAGAGTGATCTATGGGGAGGTGGGAACTGTGAGAAGTGCAGGGAACGTAGAGATGCACTGGGGAGAGATGGAAAACTCTAGAAGGATCTACAACAGAGCTCTTCCCTGATATATACCAGAGGAAATTGTCCTTTTTGTAATATAAATACAACAGATTGCTTTGAAAAGATTCATTCAATATACAGATATTAATGTAATCATCATCACCGTTATTATTATGTTGGAATCTACAATTATTGAGAACTTAGGTGGCAGACACTGTGCCAAAGACTTTATTAATACTCTTTCATTTAATTCTTAAAATAAGACCATAAAGCAGATAGTATGCCTGTTTTGTTGAGAAAACCAAGGCCAGAGAGGTTAAGAAATATACTAGTGTTACATCGTTACTAAGAGAGCCAGAATTAAAACATCTATCAGTCTGACCCTCAAATCTATGTTCCTAGCATTCTTTACATCCCTGCATATATATTAGGGTATTAGGGCTATCAGGAGAAATGTGTTACACAACAAAGCCACAAAGACACGCGATATCTTTCTGCTGAGACTGCAGAACACACTAGAATTGATCCAATGACCTGTCAACTGATGTGCCATAAGAATTGAATAAGTGATATGACACGTGAGCTAAGAGCTGGCAACAATTAAAAAAAAAGGTCAGACACTCTTTTAGCTTGAAAGAAATAGAGATGGCTGTTACAGGAATAGGATGATCTGTGTCAGAAAAGTCCTGATGCCCTGTTTAAGGCATCTGTGCATTTAGATTCTGGCACTTACAGGGGAGCATTGGGCCCTCTGCAGGGGAATATACACAGGAATATGATATGAGTTGGTCTTGGCAGGAGGAAGACATGAAATACCATTCATTTTTCTTATACCATTTCCCCAAATTCGTGATATTGGTCCTCCCTTCCCCTTTCCTGATCATTATCTTGGGTTCACCCCATACATTTTCTATTTCATCCCACAGATTCTACTTTGGGGCAGTAAGCAGGAGAAGAGTTTCATGTTCTAGTTGCTGAAAAGTCAACTGTCATCTAAATCAAAACTCCAATCTCTCATCCAATTTAAAGAAAGTTATTTCCCAGCTCAGGCCTGGCAGGCATTCAGGCAGGGTGGAGGGCAGCATCTTTTCTTCCACTTTATTCTTCTACTTTTCTCTCCCTGCACTCCACTCACAGTGCTGCTGTTCGCTCTGCCCAGGTCAGGAAGGAGGGGAGGAATAGAAAGAAAGCAAGGACTGACCTAAATGCAGCTACTGTGATGTGACACTGATAATCTTTATATTGTCAGGTGCCCAAATGCATGCTCATGAGGGGCAGGTTCATGATTTTTTCATGTCCCTACTACCTTATTCCTCACCACCAGGACCCTCTGGAACGGCATGCAATACTGACATTGGTGATTCACTCTCCAGTTGACCTCTTAGCTCCTGAGCTTTGGGCTAAGGCTGCCCAGCCTTTAAGGGGACTTCTTGAAAAAAAACTTTTAAGGCTGGTTCTAGACCAGCAGCATTTAGCAACATTCCATGCTGCTGAAGGGTAAGGGGTCATAGAACCAAGTTTGTTATACATTGGCATGTCTTGCATGGATGGGGAAACACCTCTCTTTGAAATGTGATAGTATATGATTCCTAATGGGTTAGCTCTGAGCCCTTACCAGAGACATAAGACAATAAGCAAAGGTCCAATTAATCTCTTATTTCAAGAGAAATATGATCATATACCACAGAACCTGAAAATTTTCATTTGATTTAGTTTCAGAATCAAGGTAATCTTTCTGACCTTTATTCAGTTTGTTCACTTCTAATGAGGACATAGGTGACCTCATTTATTACATTAATTTCAACAGAACTATCATTTTTGAGTACCTGTTAGTAAGTGTATTTCCTGATGTAAACCTTACAGCAGCCCTATATGATAGGTGTTCTTATCTCCACGTGACAGATAAAGACATGGTGGTCCTATCACTCACTGATGATAACAATGTGGCACAGCCACATTTTGTCCCATGCTGGCTCCAATGCCTGTGTTTTTCTTGATAGTTCACATTGTATATCCACAACAGAATTTAGGTAGTGTGGCTATGATGGTGTCAAAGCCAATCCAAATAATTATGGCCCGAGGATTTCTTACTTTTAGTTAAAGTGTAAAGCAGTAATTCTTAGCCTTGATTGTTTATTTCAATCATGGGGAGAGCTTAAGAAAAAAAGAGAGAAAAAGGCATGCCTGAGAGTAATCCATAACCAGTGAAATAAAAATCTCTGGGGCTGGGAATGGATTTATATATGTATTGTGCCCAAGCTCTGCGTGTGTTTCTAATTGCAGCCGTGGGCTGAGAACCACACATTTACACAAAGAAATAATGCTTAGTTTAAGTACTTGCTTGGGTTGCAGGTGAGAATCATTGTCTCTCAGAAGGTAGACAAAAGATTTTGTCTATGAACCTATGAAAAAGAAATTCTCATAGATACTTCTATATAATCAAAAGGGAAGTTACAAAACGGTGCATCCTTGATATTTCAGTTATAAATATTCCACATTCCTAATTGCCACTCAGTGCTAATGTATGTAACAAAGGAATGAAGATACACTTACATTAACTAGTGCTTGCCACTTAACTTACTTCAATTTGCCATTTCACTTACTAAAATACTTTCAGAGTGAAGACCAAAAAACAGAAGAAAGATTTTTCTGGCAATAACCTGAGGTCACATTATTAAATAAGCCCTGAATAAGGATAGTTAAGAATATAGCCAACACTGAAAATGAATACAACTAACAAAGCAACATTCCCTAAAGAGAATAAAATAATGCCGTAGAGCTTAATTACCATTTCCCTATTAATTTGCATTTCATTTGATTCATACAACTTCCCCGGAAGGCAAATAACGCTATAACTCCTGAGTAATAGGTAAGGATTCTGAGATTCTGTATGTGAACAACTAACCCAAGGCAGAATTAAACCGCAGGTTTCCTGGCTGAAAATTGTTCTCTTTTCATTACTTCACACTAACAGGAATGATCTAGGTGTTACAGATCTTTAGTCAAAGCCAATCCAAATTCACAGTGAGAAGCAGACCTGCCACTGGCGCATGTGTTGATTTAATGGCTATAGCGATTCAGAAAAGCTGACTAGTGGGAATGATTAGAAATGAGCAGTGGAAATTGCTTTCAATGTAGCACCCATGAATCAATGGGTTTTGCTGATTTGAACAGTTGGGAAAAGCTTACTGATTTGAATGAGATCAGAAAAGCAGTGTAGAAAAGCCCTGTGGGTGAGCAGAGCTTTGTCACCCTTCTCAGGGGGCTTCTGACTTCTTTGGCCTCATGAACAGTGAGCACAGTGAAAACAGATGCCACTCCTTGAATGAGAACCCTGCAGCCAGAAGGAATCTGGGGTTTGGCCACTAAATTCATAAAGAAATCCTTATATGAATAACTCTGTACCCCAAGCCCTCCTGTAAAATGCTCAGCAAAGCATGACATTCTAACATTTTATGCATTGTGATCCAATTAACTACTTGATTTATTCCAGCAATGGAAAATAAAATATTTTATATGACCTAGATCAGTGCAATGTGATGTCCATCACTGAAAATGATACTGTTTATTTCAGACTCAGGTTTTAAATGACTTCTTAACTTCTACACAGCCCAACTGGAGTGCTACATGAACTCTAAAAAACATAAGATGGGTCCTGTCCAAGGGGTTCCTGTGTCACTATCATCTGAAACCTGACAATAAGGACGAAGGATAATAAATGCCATCCCTGGATGATAGCTGGTCGCAAGGCCTTTTTGGGATCTGCTTTGCAGTCCATTCTCTAGTCCAGTCTGTGTGTCTAGCTGTTCTTCCTGTGTTCTACACCCCTATGATCCTGCCCATCTTCCCACGTATCCCTCCCCCATGGTTCCCATCTTCTGGTTCTCCCTTTGATTATTCAGCCACAGAATTCTTGACTTGGACTTATATTTTGATTCATATGATGACCATTAGCAATGTTAGCATTTATTTTTAAATAAGGCCAATTATATGTTGTTTCACTGCACTGACTTCTCCAGGGTCACTAGTTTATCGTGGTCTGTGGTGTAAATCAGGAGTACACATCAAATGAATGGGAAGACTAGTATACACAGATGGTTTCAATGCTTTTTAATCGCAGTAATAAATACTGCCTTTGGATACTGTAGTTTAAGACAGTTTTATAGTTAGTTTTATGTTAAAACAACCAGCCTTAAACTACCACATATATATAAAGTTCTCATTCACTTCAAGCACTAATTATAGAGAAGAGGGTGGTCTTTTCTGTTCTTATCATTGTTCAGATGTGGTTTTCACATTGTCTTAATAGCATTTCATCATATTGTGCTTGGAATGTTGTGTTCTTTTTAATATAGCATTGTTTTATGTAGGCTTCCTAAATATGTATTTACATAGTCCAGATATTCATCATTTTCATTGCCAGAGACCAGACATGTCCAACCTTCAGCCAAGGATGGCTTTGAATGAGGCCCAACACAATTCTTAAAACATTATAAAAATTTTTTGAGACCTTATTTATTTAACTCACCCAGTGTCATTAGTGTTAGTGCATTTTATGTGTGGCCCAAGACAACTCTTCTTCCAATGTGGCCCAGGAAAGCCAAAAAGTTGGACACGGCTGCCATAGACTTGATCACCATATTAAGCTTCCAGAGTCTGTTTAGTCACTCCCTAATGGTTGAGCATTTGGGTTGCTTCTAGTTATATCCTATTGCAAATAAGGTGGCTATAAACATCTTTGCTCAGTAAGTTTAAAAGCTATTTTCTTTAGATAATTCCCCAAGGTGGTGATACTCACTCAAAAGACATGAACATTTTATTTAGCTCTTGTAGTGCTAGAAGACTCTAAAAATAACATACTGGGTTAGCTATGCCACTGTCAATGAAAGAGGGCACCTGGGCATCTGTATCCTTTTCGACCTCCATGAATGTTTATATGGCCATAAAAAAACCCCAAAACTGACATGGCTTCAGATCTCTATAAAAACAATAGGTTGCGAACGTTTTCTGCAGCGAAGTGTACACACAGGACTCCTCAGAGGCACACACAACTGACTCCCTGTGGCCACAAATCTGAGGGCCCAGTGATGGGCCCCTGTGTATGTTGATCACTCAGCCTCATGCCCTTGGTGCAATTTCACTGGCTTGCTGAAACTTAGTGCTCCAGGGATAACTTGGGGAAAAGAATCTGGGAGCAATGGTTCAAAATTTGAGAAGGAAATAGGCTAGATAAAATGGCTTCAAACTCTTCCAGTACTCTCAGTTTCAAATTCCTCATACAATCTATTTCATTCATATGTACAGCCCATTGTTGGTTTCTCCCCAGACCAACCCTCTCACTATTGCCACTGCAAATGGTCACGCTTATTTTTGTTCCCTGTAGTCATCAGCACTAGCTTTGGCCAGAAATCACTGGCTTGGAAAAACTGCTTTTAAATCTAATAAAATGGGTGCTGTCCTCAAGACAGAGGAAGTTAATGACCACAACTTTTCTGACTCCCATTTCTCCTGACTGCAGGACTTGGCATTTGAAACTCAGATTAGCTAGGAGGGCACATTGTCGCTTTGACCTCTATTCCTTGCCTCCCTAGAGTGGCTGGGGAGCCATATGGACAGGATCATAGATATTCTCTGCTCTCTCCTCCAACCCATGCTAAGGGGTCACCTCATCCTTCCTTATTATTTGCTCTTAAAGACATCAGCTCGGTTGGGGATAAGAAAATAAATCCCCAACTAGCATCACTGTTAAGAAAATGTGTGGAAAATAACTATGCTATTTTTTTCTTTCAGATTCCAGAAAAATAACTTGCACTCTGCTGTTAAAAGCATCACATAGTGACTCAGAGTCAGGAGTCAGATGGAAGTGGGAAGGAAATATAATGGCTCTGACACTTCACTTGGCTCAAGAAAATAATAAATCTCATGAACCCTCAGATTTTCCCATCTTCTCCCTCACAATTATCAGTTGTAGTTGACATGAAGCTAAATAGAAAAATACCCTCTGTGGGCCACAAACATTTGATTTTGTTTTTCCCCCCTCTGTGTACTCCTGTTGAGTTTAATGATTAAACTTCATTGAATGAAATATTACATTTTTCACACTGTCCTTATTCTTTTTAATCATTTTTCCTAGTCTTTTAAACTTTACTTGTTTGGTATGAGATTGGGGGCATAACAGAAGGCAGAAGTAGTAAATTTACAATTGTCTGCTTTATTCCCCTATGAGTGCAGAATGCAGCAGACAGCCTGCTTTCTTGTTCTCTGACAAACCACCATAAATTAAACCTCCCACTCAACTCTGTGCCCGCACATTTGGAAGAACCGTCCAGTAATCAAATGGATCATACAGTCAGAAGCTGTGTCTAGTATTTAATCTAAAATATTTATTTATTCAATATATTATTACTCTTTATTCTTACTATTAAGATAGTTTCATGACCTTATCACAATAGTTTTCAAAGGGGCTTTGATAGATAATATCATTCTACTCACATTTTTCAGGCTTCACAAAAAATTCCAGGTTTTTAGAAATTATATTTAGAAAAATACTTGCACATTTGACTACTTACTGAGATTCTTAAAGTGCATACTCTGTTAAAATATCTTTCCCTCCAAGAGTTGGGAAGGGTATATAATTTCCTATTTTATTTATGTAATAATTGAGATAACATACCATATTTATTTGCATGATAAGATCCCTTGTGTTATGGTATTTAAACATCTAGAGTTGCATGGACACAATCAATAGTTTAGTGGTTACCTGAGAGTAAGGGGGGAAGGTGGGTAGGAGAGCTGGAGAGGGGGAGTAAGGAGGGGGAATCAAATATATGGTGATGAAAAGTGAGCTGATTCTGAGTGGTGAACACATATTGCGATGTATAGACAATGTAATGTAGAATTAATTGTACACCTGGAAACAATGTAATTGATATCAATCAATATCACCCCAATAAATTTAACAATTAAAAAAAAAGTCTAGAGTTGATTTTGTTTAGAAAGGATATTTATAAGATGAGATTCATATTATGAAAACAAGTGAACTACTTGCCTAGAATATCAGGAGTTGTGCCCTATCTTATCAGACAGATGCTGACATTTCTTGATATATATATGAGGAGCACCCCCAAGAACCAAGACTTTATGTGTAAAAAATTGTGTTTATTTTTACATGCTTAAACTTCAGTCACCTTCAAAGTACGCTCAATTTGATACAATACACCTACTGAGATGTTTTTTTCCTCTGCTCAAAAAAGTTTTTGAACTTTGGTTTTGATGTCTTTTAGTGCTTCTGCTGTTTTTTGCTTCTCTTCTTCTACATTAGCAAAATGTTTCCCTTTTTGACTATTTTAATCTGGGAAAACAAACAAAAAAGTCGCCTGGGGTGAGATTGGGTGAATTGAAAGGGTGGATCTCAGTGGTCATGATGTTTTTGGTCGAACACTACAAACACTCAGAGCAGTGTGGGCAGGTGTGTTGACACGCCACCTGTTGTTCATGTAAATCACCCATCATGAAACGGGCAAATGTATTGAAAGAGTCTCCAAAAAAATTCACTGAAGTCAAACG
This sequence comes from Craseonycteris thonglongyai, assembly GCA_004027555.1. Taxonomy (NCBI): domain Eukaryota; kingdom Metazoa; phylum Chordata; class Mammalia; order Chiroptera; family Craseonycteridae; genus Craseonycteris; species Craseonycteris thonglongyai. Next base: position 12,642 of record PVKE010016218.1, read on the forward strand.
CAGTCTCTCATAACAAAGCCAGCTGGTACACTGATGCAGATGGGTTCCTAGAACACCAACCTAATGAGAAGCCTGTCTTATAAGGGTGTCCTGAAGGAAGCCCACCCTTCAGAAGATAACTCCGGTTTTTTTTTGGTCCCCCCTCACACTTAGAAGATGCCATGTGTTTCCTCCTAACCTGTTCACTGGGTCTCAGAGTTGCTCATATCTACCCTCTTCCTTCCCTTTAAAACAAGCTTGTCTAACCTATGTCCCATGGCTGCAAGTGGCCCAGGATGGCTTTCTATGCAGCCCAACACAAATTTGTAAACTTCTTTAAAACATTACAAAAATTACGTGTGGGTAAGTTTTAGCTCATCAGCTATCTTTGGTGTTTGTATATTTTGTGTAGCCCAAGACAATTCTTCTTTTTCCAGTGTGGCCCAGGGCAGCCAAAAGTTTGGATACCTATGCTTTAAACAATCCCTGCACAACTACCCAGACCCATGCAGGAATGTCAAATAAAATTACCAGGGGCATCATGATTCCTTTTAGAATTCCCCCCAGCTATCTTTGTCTGCTCTGCTGTTCCTCTCTCATGTTCTCAGCTTCTTGTTCAAGCCTAAACTCTGGATTCGTATACTCTATCCACATCCTGCATCCTAAACCTAGTGTAAGATATTCTATTCTAGTTTTAGCCTTAAGTATTCTGTAGCCTTCAAAGCTTCTGCTCTCTAATCTCTGGCTTCCTGCATCAAAGTCATGACAAGAGGCAGCCAACTCTCCTCACAGCCAGGTGTTTAGACTAGGAGAAGTAAACCATGGCCCATTCTGTACCCAATAGGGAAAAGAAGTTAGGCACTCAGAAATAAGCTGAAATCATTTTGTGGAAATAAACTAACACTGGAGTTTTAGCCAAAATTCTTTTGATTTTTTCACACGCTTAGTATCATCATCTTTTCTTCGGTTCTTAAAGCTTTATATATGAACATAACTTCCAAGGGAATGGCAATGTGCCTTATTAAATGGAGTGTTGTACTTATTAATATCTGGGCAGACTTTAATCTCAAATACAAACAGGAGCTAACCCCCTAACTCTGGGAAAGTTTTCAATAAAACCAATTAGATTTTACCAGGGGAGAGTGGATGCAAACACATCTTCTAGGAAGAGTCACTGCCTAAAATATTTAAAAAAATATTATTCTTTGCTTGACCCCCCCAACTGTTTTTGTAGTTATCCTGATAGGTTTTCTTTTCAACTATGTGGTGAATTAGGTGGGCTACCAACTCTCCCTAATATTGCATTTCTTTGATTCCCATGTAAGTGTTTTAAACTTTATTTTTTAAAATTGAGACAAAACTCACATAACATAAAATTAACCATTTTTAAGTGAACAATTAGTGGTATTTAGTGCATTCACAATGTCGTGCACCATGCTCTCTGCTGACTTTCAAGATATTTTAATCACCCTAAAAGGAAACTCCATACCCATCCTCCATTTTCATCTCCCTTCAGTCCCTGGCAATCAACAACCTGCTCTCTGTTTCTGTGAATTTACCTATTCTAGATATTACATATAAATGGAATCGTATACCAAATGATCATCTGTGTTGGCTTCTTTCACTTAGCAAAATGTTTTTGAGGTTTATCCATGATGTGACGTATATCAGTAGCTCATTCCCACGTGTACTTTGAATAGCACCAAACTCTGATTCTTTCCTGACATAACTTGAAAAATAAATGCAAAATATAAATTCATGTAGTCATATTTCTTATTCAACTTCTAGAAAGCCAAAGAGCTGCAGGACGCTCCCCTTCAATACACGCCATCTCCAATTATCGGTCCATTCCTGGTGTCACTAAAAGAAATGAATAGCCTACAGCCTATTGGAGATCTTCAACTTTGAAATTCTCCTTTTGTTTGAAAGAAATTTCTTCTTTGGTCTTCAGCCCTGTGATATACTGTACATGCAAGAACACAGCAGCTGCTTCAGGTAACTCTGGTCCCTGTCAGTGTATTTTGTCCATGACTACAGAGTGACAGCGTCGCCACTCCCTCAGGCTGCCTGTCTGGTACAGTAACACTGCAGAACTGGCATCAAATTGAAGTCCATCACTGAAACTTCAGCATGGACCCTTTCTCTGATCTCAAAAAAGTAGCATCTTGGTAGAGTCAGGAAAAAAAATTCCAGGAGACAACAGCGCTTCCAAAATACAGCAATCTTGACAACAAGTAGGACTTTATCAACAAAGTGTGCATCTATAAGAGCATGTCAAGGTGTACTAACAGAAAGATGTGAAAGACTCCCTAGAAGCTTTATGAGCACAGTTCCATCGTTGGAACTGACTTTTTATCTATTTGAAAGTACGTGGCAATGAACAATTGTGTGTAGACGTCATAATAGTTGACTTCTCCTTGTTAGTGAGTTTATACAATTTTAGTGAACCTTGAAGAGTACAAAATACCTTCCTTAAAACATGATTACAGAAGTTGATTGTTGATAGAAGTTTATACCAGTTTATTAGTTATATCAATAAACATGTAGAAAATTATATTAGAATAGCACATTGGAGTCAACAGTCAAAGCTGTTCATGCCTGGAGACGACTAGATCAGAGGTCTGGCCACTCTGGGCCCCATGAGCCACTCCTAGGACTCCAAGTTCAATATCTCAGCACATCAACATGGAGATTGTTTTGTTCCACACAGGTGGGTGGGGACTGCACAGGGCAAGAACTGGGCTGGGAGCCTCCTGCATGGGAGGCACACCCTCTTCAGCCAGGGATGAAACCAGGGGGCAGGAACCGAGCTGGGGGAATCCCATGTGGGAGGCACACCTCAGTTCAGCATATGGGTCTGCACATGCTGGGGCAGGATTCGATCCTTGGTCCCCAGGACACCAAAGTGAGCCCTTAACCCCCTGAGCAATCCCGGCTTCCCTGCTTTGAAATCTTGATACACTGTTTAGAACCACCATATTGAATATGGTGGAGCTAACACAGCAAAGATAAAATATAAATTATTGTATTATATTTTCTTGAATCTCTTTGAAACTTGACGGAGATATTTGATCCATACAGGGTGATAGACCCTGCAAACTAGCAATCAAATAATTTTCCTGATGTTCACACCGACGTTTTGATTTAAAATTTTATAATGTTTAACGTTTTTAGGATATGTGACATTAAGTGGAAGGGACTACATAGGTGATAAATCTTTTTAATAGTCTTCCTCAATTCTATGAACAGATGGGTATAACTCTACCATCCATCGATTACTCTGAAATTCATAACACGTATGATGATGTTTTCATGAATAGACATTCAGGTTTGGCCCTCCTTGCTCTGCACTGAACCACAGAACTCCTGCACACATGATGTGACAGGTACCTACAAAGTGGTGAGATGCAGTAATAACCTCTCAGAACAAGCATACTAAGAGATTTATATTTCAATGGTCATTCTCAATATAGTAGCTATGATCAATAAATACCAAACAATGAAAAAAAATCCTTATTGATCAGGTCTAACTGCATCAGAAAAACAGGAAATCATTGGACGCATTTTATGCTAGGCAGAGCTCTTTCCACACAAAAAGAAAATGCACCTATCACAGCAGGTAACTTAAAGAAATCTGTTGTGCTTAAAATATTTACCAGCCTAAAATATTTCCACTATCTTCCTGATGAGTCTGCCATTCCCTTCTCATCATGCAGATCATTAAATTCAGATTATCTACACACGGCAAGCAATTCCAAGTGGCTCCAGACATCTTTCTTCTGCTATGTGGCTTGTTTAAAAGGCCTGAGAAAATGTGCTGAGAGAGAGAAAGAGAAAATAACCTAGGCATGCTATCCAAATATCTCACTTATGTCTGGCATATATTAACATTCAATGAATGGATACAAAAATGAATGAGAAAAGATGCATTTCTGCTTGGCCCATTTAATAGTTCTCTGGACTTTCAGGTGAAAGTACACCTGCATAGATTTAGCCTCCTCCCAATTCTGTGTCCAAAAACTTTGCATTTGAAGTTATTGTTAACCAGTAGGTGTCTCATAAGAAGGTAAATAGAACATGGTTGTAATAATCAGCACATGTACCCTGTCCTTACAAGGAAGTACTAGAAACTTGCTCCAACTGGGCCTACCACTCAGTCCAGCAGAACGAGACAAGTTAGAGAAAAATGGCTTGCTTTAATAATTTTATCAATCCCTAGAGAATTTAATGCTAAAGGATGTGTCATCCACACACATTTATGCAGGTTGAAATTCCTTTTTAAGTTCTCTTTTCCTTGTAAAAATGTGGTCTAAAAAAAGTGGTCTCCAACCTTTTTTGGCTCCAGGACTGGTTTCATGGAAAACAATTTTTCCATAAACTGGAGGTGGTGGAGGGGATGGTTTTGGGATGGTTCAAGCACCAGATGCAGCTTAATTGTCACTTACCACTTACTGATAATGTTTTGATAGAAGTCTGTGAACAATTGATTTATGATGGTCTCTGTGCAGTCAAACCTCTCTGCTAATGTGAATTTGTATTTGCAGCACTAGCATCACCACCTCAGCTCCACCTCAGATCATCAGGCATTAGATTCTCATAAGGAGCACACAACCTAGATCTCTTGAATGTACAGTTCACAATAGGGTTCACACTCCTATGAGAATCTAATGCTGCTGCTAATCTGACAGGAGGGCAAGCTCAGGTAGTAGTGCAAGTGATGGGGAGCGACTAAATACAGATAAACCTTTGCTTGCTTGCCTGCCACTCACCTCCTGCTGTGTGGCCTTGTTCCTAACAGGCCAAACTGTTACCAGTTTGTGGCCTATGGGTTGAAGAGCCCTGGTCTAAAAGAAATCACAAGGATCTGCTTATTGAAAGAATATACATTACTTATAACTCCAAAGTTGTCTCAGAATTCTAACACAAGAAAAGAGAATTGAAATAATTTCTAATCTCTATTTTATGTGCGGATGGGAGAGGCATACACACCCATTCTCTTGTATCTATACAAATAAAGCTTAGTTCTGTGTTTCTACACAGTTTATTCATTGAGAGGGAAGAATGTTCAAACACTTCAATCATACAGAAAAAATAAAAGGATGAGAAGATGAAAAGTATAGAAGAGAAACGATGTAGAGTGAATTTTAGGGAAACAAAAGAAAATGAACACAGAGGAGTTGATAAAAGGGAGAAGCAGTCAAGGGAAAGGAGAAAATGAAATACAGTGAAGATAGTAAAGAGAACTAAAATAGAACACAGAAAGATAAGGTGATAAAATAGTGAACAGATTCAGAGTTAAGGAGAAAAACCTGTTTACTATTTCATTATTCAACTGCAAATGTTCATCCACCAAATGTCTGTCTATTTTTCGCACCTTGCTATGGTATTCAATACATATGGCTTGAATAAATGAATATGTCACGTATTATCCCTAAATTCACTCTTGTTCTGGGCCAGCCAGTGTTTTTTAACATCATAATTATTGACAATTTTGGCTAGATAATTCTTCGTTGTGGAGGATGACTTGTACTTTGCAGCATATTTAGCAGCACCTCTGGCCTCTACCCATTAGAACCAACAGTATCATGCTCCCTAGACAGTTAAAACGAACAACAATGTCTACAGATTACCAAGTGTTCCCTGAGGGCATATTGTTATAGTGTTACCCATAATTCCTTTGGAGGAATGCTATAACAATATTGTGGAATTAAAAGAAAAAAAGAAAATCAGTTAGTTGGTAGATATGATAATTCATATGATCATTTGTAGTTGGTATACTGATAAATATTATCAAATGGCATGTCCATATTATATCTGTGGGTTGTTTACTTGTTCACTTTACATTTCTCTTATTACAAAACTAATATAAGCTGTTTTCTCTAAACTCTATTAAACAGTGGGACTGTATTTTGTAGTTACAAGTTAAATCTGGTAAATCCCTACAACTAATGATATACAGAAGAAACCACCTTGAGATTGGGAGGAAGGGCAGAGACATAGAACAGGCTGGACCCACACCCACATGTGACTATTAATAATGAACTGAAAGAAATATCTTGGCTGCAGAGATCCCCGCCTGCAGGGGTGAGGGGTCCCAGCCCCACACCAGGCTCCCCAGCTCAGGGTTCAGTGCTAGGGAGAGAAGTGCCCATAACTCTGGTTGCGCAAATGAGCACAGATGGTGGCTGAGTGCTACGAGAGTGGCTGCAGTCCCTGTGGTGCTCTGAAAGGGTCCTCACACAGCATCTCTCTCTGATGGACTCACTCAGTCTGGGCTCTAGTGCAAGGGTAGCAGCTCATAAGGTGCCAGGGGCATATGGGGAAAAAGTGAGTTGTCTGGCTTCATGGCGAGGGCTGTAGGGGCATCTTTCTTCCCGAGAAACTGGCAGAAGCCATTGTTTCTTTGTTAAAACCTCCCTACTCTTGACAAGCAGACACAGGTAGCTGCCATATCTGAGTCTCCATCAACCTGGCTAACAACCTTTTTTCAAGCCCTGCCCTGGTGATTCTGAGATCCCACCCCCTCAACTTTCATGCACACTCAAGCTGCTTCTAGTGGCTTTCCCATGCAAATGGTATGCCTTGGCTCACGCTGCAGACTTCTGTAAAATCTCTCAAAGGTTCACAAGACCCAAACAAGAAGTATCTGGCTTCAGCGTGTCCTGTACCTCTGGCTGAGCAGCACTAAGCCCTGCACTAATGACAGCCAGCCTTAGTTCACGGCTTGGCCTCTTGAGATACCTCCAAGCCCAGTGAGTGGTAGCCATTTGTGGATTGTTCTGTGGCTCATGCCAGGTGGCCCCAGGCCAGGAACAGCCTGCAGCTGACTGTGGCCCAATGGCAAGGCCCCTCTGAGCAGGCCCTGGGACTGGCAAGCCTAGCAGACAGTTTCAGACGAAGCTGGAGCATCCTCTGGCCACCTGTAAGGATGACACACCGAAAGAGTACACAGGGCAGGCACCAGAGCCCTACTAAAGGGAATTTTACTCCATAGGGCCAGCTTCTCAACAACTGTTTCTCCACTGTAGTCACGGTCCGTCTTCACAACCAGTCAGCCTGAGGATTAATCCCTCCCATTGACAAGTAAACAGCAACCAAGGTTCAACTGTAATAGGAGGGCACACACAACCCACACAAGAAATACACCTGGAGTACCGGGCTCAGGTGACCAGGGAGACTGCACCCTTGGGCCCCACAACACACCTGCTACATAAGGCCACTCTACTAAGATTGGGAGACATAGCAGCCCTGCCTAATACATAGAAACAAACACAGGGAGGCAGCTAAAATAAGGAAAGAGAAAAACAGGTCCCAAGTAAAAGAGCAGAATAAAGCTCCAGAATGTAACTAAACAAAACGGAGGCAAGCAATCTACAAGACTTCAAATTATGCTACAAAATGATAATTATCAAAACAGCATGGTATTGGTAGAAAAATAAATGCACAGACCAATGAAACAGAATTGAGAGCCCATAAATAAACCCACATATATATGGGCAAATAATTTTTGACAAGGAGCTAAAAGGAAGCCTATTCAATAAATCATGCTATGAAAATTAAAAAGCCACATGCAAAAGCATGAAACTAGACTGCTATTTGTCACCATACACAAAAAAATAACCGAAAATGGATCAAAGACCTAAATATAAGATCTGAAACAAAATACATAGAAGAGAATATGGGTACTAAACTTACAGACCTTGGTCATAGAGAAAATTTTATGAATTTGACCTCAAAGGCAAGGGAAGTAAAAGCAAAAATAAATGAATGGAACTATATCAAACTAAAAATCTTCTGCACAGTAAAATAAACCATCCACAAAACAAAAAGGCATCCACCAAATGGGAGAAGACATTTGCAAACGACAATTTGATAAGGGGTTAATATCCAAAATATGTAATAAACTCATACAACTCAACAACAACAACAAAAAACAAACAAACAATCCAATTAAAAAATGGGCAGAAGACCGGAATAGACATTTCTCTCAAGAAGATATACCAATGGCCAACATGCATATGAAAAAACACTCAACTTCACTAGCTATTAGGGAAATGCAAATCAAAACCACAATGAAACACCAACTCACACCTGTTAAAATGGCTATTATCAATAAGACATGTAATAAGTGTTGGAAAGTTATGAAGAAAAAGGAACTCTCATACTTTTCATTCCTACTTGTAGGAATGAAAAATTGTTACAGCCACTATAGGAAAGAGCATAGAGGTTCCTCAAAACATTAAGAATACAGTTACCATATGACCAGCAATCCCTCTTTTGGGTATCTACCCCAAAATTTGGAAACATTTATTTGTAAAGATATTTATACCCCTATGTTCATCACAGCACTGTTTATGGTGGCCAAAACATAAAACAGCCAAAGTGTCCTTTGATAAATGATTGAATAAAGAAGATTTGGTACATATATACAATGGAATACTACTCAGCAACAAGGAGAGATGAATTATTACCATTTGTGACAACATGAATGGATCTTGAGACTATCATGCTAAGTAAAATAAGTTAGATGGAAAAAAGTCAAGAAGCATATGATTTCATTCATATATGGGATACAAAACTAAAGCAACAAACAAGCAAGACAAACAAACAAAAACTTATAGACACAGATAACAGTATGGTGGTTACCAGAGGGAAAAGGTGGTGGGAGAGAGAGAAAAGGGTAAGAGGGGTCAAATATATGGTGAAAGAAGGAGATTTGACTCTGGGTAGTGAACACACAATGCAATATACAGATGATGTATTATAAATTGAATACTTTACACCTATATAATTTTATTAAACAATGTCACCCCAATAAACTTAATAAAATTAAAAAATATGTATATGTATGCATACATTTATACATAATAGTTGTATTTATATTTTCAAATATATGAGTTTTTAAATTTCAAAGTTTTAATACATGGTTTCAAAAATTCTAAATTATCTAGTTCTAAAATTCATTCTAAGTGGGCAAAACTTTCACTTTATGATCTAAAATTTGTAAATAAATTAATTCATCTATCCTGAAAACATTTATTGAGTTGAAATTTACTGACAGATTCATTCCTTCATTCATTTATTCATTCATCAACCCAGTAAATAAAAATTTATCTCCTCAAAATAATGCACTGTGCCATGGTGAATAGGATGCTGTTTTTTCCCTAAAAAGCTCATAGCAGTTTTTGATTAAAGTGAATTTAGAGGCTCCCAGATCTTCCCTGCCCAAGAGGTTGAGAGAATGTTTTCTTTTGGCTTGGAAAATTCTGCATTTAGTAAATTAAGAAACATTTAGACAGCCCTAATAAATGATAATTACCTCCAGGTAGGTATCACTAAGGTTTAATCAGTATCACTGCATGTTTAGATGAGCTTGAAGAGAGTAGCACACATATATTCTGCACATGAAAGGGCTAAAATTTTTAAGAGATTAATAAGGAAACAAAACTAGAATGACCTTTAATCTTATAATTGAGAATTAAAATATATATGTAGCTAATCAAAGGTCTTGTGCTGCATATCTAAAAATTAGGAACATTACTGATTCACTGGGTCTCCAAAATTGAGAATGCATGCTTTTGAGAGCATTTTGACCATTCAAGTTCAGGTGATAATATATAGCAGTTAAAAGCAGGGTTTCCCAAGTTACGCAGACTTGAAGTGAATTCTGAGTTTGTCACTTAGCAGCAGGGGAACCTGGGGGTACATATTTAACCTAAATCTGAAGTTTTTTTGTTCATAAAGTAAGGAGAATAAAAACACCCACTTCACAGAGTTGTTATGAGAATTAAATTAGATAATATACAAAAAGTCTCAATGACACTGTCTGACATTGAGCAAGTGCTCAATTAATAGCACTATTACTAGAAAAAAAGTACGGTATAAACATGGTTTTATTTTTAGGCAATTTTTCAAAATAACCAAATTTAAGAGCATCTGAGACATTTCATTAACTTGTGCTTCTAACCTAGCGAATTTGGGGATTTCCATTATATTTTAGCCTGTCAATCAAGCAACACCAGTTTCTCAACTAAAGTCTGGGACTAGAAACTCTGCCAGCCTTTCTGATTTCTTCAGCCAGTCATTAATGGGCTACTTTAAACAGAAAAAATCTTTTTACTTCAAAAAAACTGAGATATAATTTCATGTAGCATAATTTACATTTGGTAAGTTATTGGTAATGACCTGGTAAGCAAATCTTGAGCAGAACTCTTTTTCTGCAGTTTGTATTTAATTCTCATTTAGCTTATCACTTGCCGGCTCTGATTAAGACTGCCTTGTCAAATTCTAATAGGTGTGAAAGGGAACACCACCATAAGTAGTGCAATGAAAGCGTTTTCCCCCTGTGCCTACTCCCTGTCTCAATCTGAACCCCTTCCATTCCTTCCACATGTGTACAGTAGAAAGCAGTGCTAAGAAGAGAACCTGTTGAAAATGGCCATTTTAGCCATCCTTGCTAAAAATTCATGCTTATGTGACAAAATATATTCAAACAGCAGATATGAAATACATTGATTCACAGCATGATAGAGGCTTCAGCTGTTCAGAACCAGAGCTACTTGACTGTTAAACACACACACATTATATTTAGGATTAGATGGAAAAAGAAAAAGACGAGAAAATAAATGTTCACAGAATTCCCAGTATCTGGCAGGCCCTATGAAAACTCTTTTTTGCGTTGCCACACAATCTTCACAAAAATCTTAGACTGCATTATTAGTCTGTATTTTGAAGTCAGGAAACACTGCCCATGAAACTTAAGGAATGACTATCCACAGTCATGGAGGCAGCAAGATAGAGAGCTGTCATTTGAATACAGGGCTGATTAGAAAGCCTATCTTTCTTGTACTACATGACACTGAAATGATAAGTCACTTCAAGAGAACTGATCAATTCTTCTTTGTTGTTGTTGTTAAATTTATTGGGGTGACATTGATATCAATTATGTTGTTTCCAGGTGTGCAATTCTACATTACATTGTCTATACATCGCATTATGTGCTCACCACCCAGAATCAGCTCACTTTCCATCACTATGTGTTTGATTCCTCCTCCATGAGTGTTTATTAAACAACTAAGTGCTGATAAGTGTAGGGCTAGGGTGAGGCACAGTGAGGCCACTGTGAGATGTAGCCGTGGACATCAAGGAGCTAAAAGAAGTGGGAATTTAAAATTTTATGTGACATCTTAAATTTACAATGTCCACTTAAAATACTCAGAATTCACAGAGTACTTAATGGTCTCAATAAAAGGGAGCACTGATTCACAACACTATAAACTTTTTAGAGGACACATGAAAGAAAAATCTTTGTGACCTTGGGCTAGGCAACAGTTTCTTAGGTTTAGTATCAATAGAGTAATCCATGAAAGAGAAAAGTTGATAAACTGCTCCAAGACATTACTAGAGAATGAAACACCCAGCCACACATTGAGAGAAAAATATCTTCAAATCACATATTTGACAAAGAACTTATATCCAGAGTATCTAGAGAACCCTCAAAACTCAGTAACAAACAATCCAATTTAAGAAATGAACAAAAGATTTGAATGGATACTTTGCTGAAGAGGACATATAAATGGCAAATAAGTTTTTAAAAAAATACTCATTCACAGTCTTTAGGGAAATGCAAATTACACACACAAGATAACTATTGGGGTAGTAAGGAATTTGTGGAATGAATGTGAAGAAGGGTAAAAAAAACTAAATTTTTTTTTTCCTATTCAATATATTCATCCTTAACCCTAATACACTTTTCAAATCTTTCAACAAGTTTATTTATACCCCTCCCCTAAAGTTATTTGTTCTCAAATTGCAGCTTTAAATTCTTCATTGTCTGTAAAGTTCTTCCCTCAAAGCTGTTTTTTTATATTTGGGAACAAATAATAGTCACACAGAACCAGGTCTGGACTGTAGGGAGGGTGGGTTAAGGTTTGGAAGCCACAGTCATCAAGAATAGCCCAGGCAACACTGTTCTTGGGCATGGGTTCGCTGTTGTGTAAAGGCGGTGGTAACCCTTTGGTCCATTTTCCTCTTCTTTTCTCCTTCACTGATGCTTTTAACTGTTTCAATATATTGGAACAGTACTCTCCAGTTACTGTGACAGCCTTATCAGCGGGATATTCTCCCTATCCCAAAAAACAGTAGCTCCCTCTTTGACTTGGACTCATAATGATGGCCCAAGTTTCATCTTCAGTGACAGTCAATTAAAAATTTCATCTTCATGGTCTCTGCAGAGGTCCAAAAACTGTTATGAACACTCAATGAGCTGCTGTCTTTGAAGTGGCATGAGCATTCTCGGTACCTATCTTGTACTGACTTTTGACGTTCTTAGATGCTGATGGAGAATATTCAACATGGTTGGAGGTGAGACTCTAACCATTTCTACAAGCTGCTTTTTATTCAATCTGCATCTTCAACTATAAGTTTTTCAACTTTTTTGACAATGTCTGAGGAAGTGACCTCAACAGTGGGTTCCAGAGGGAAGTCATCTTCAATCAACTTTGTCTTCCTTGACGAGGCGATGCCAGTTGTAAACTATGGATTTCCCAGGGCAACAGTCTCCGTAAACTGCTAACATCTCTTCCAAAATGGTTTGAGCTATTTTCCCTTGTTTTGTGAGAAACTTAATGATGGCACAGAATTCAATTGTATTTATACTTGGGGTTTTGTTCACATTTCACGTGATTCTTTGATGATATCTGAAAGAACATGGATGCAAGTAGGCTGGAATTTAGCATATACTCAGTCACACAATCCAACTGTGTACACTAACTCCCACCTCTCTGATAAGCGCCTGTTCTGTGAATTTCTTGACCACCCTCATATATATCCATTAGGATGCTTGAAATAAAAACCAAAGAGAACAAACAAGCAAACAAAACAATTGACAATAGGAAGTGCAAAAGAGAATGTAGACCAACTGAAACTTCCATGCATTGGTGGTGGGAATGCCAAATGGTAAAGAGACTCTGGAAAACAGTTTGGTAGTTTCTATCAAAGTTAAACCTACACTTCCCATAGGACCCAGAAACCCTACTCCCAGATATTTCAGACGAAATAAAATCCATGTTCCCACAAAATCCTGATTTTATTGTGTACATGTATCTAAATCTGGCAACAACTTAATGTTCCTCTGTTGAGGAATAGGTAAACCTGTGGTACATATATTATTAGAACTAAAATACTACTTAGCAATAAAAACAAATAAACTATTGATATATGTAAGAACATGTATCTATGTATAAAACATATGCTGCATTTGAATGAATCTCAAATGCGTTAAGCCAAGCAAAAGAAATTGGATTCAAAAGACTATATATACTGTATAATTCCATTCAATGATATTCTGGAAATGACAAACTATAGAGATAAGAGTATTTCTGTTCCCTGTTAAGAATGGGGGATAGTTTGATTACAAAGGGGTAGCATAGTGGATTTGGGGGGGCATAGGATAATGGAACTATTCTGTATCTTCACCATGGTGATGGTTAAAACTCTACATTTCTCAAAACTCATAAAAATGTACACCAGAAAGTAAATCTTATTATCCACAAATTTTTAAAAGACAAGAATGAAAAGTCCAAGCAATGGAAAATAAGGTCCTGAGATTTAGGAAATTCAGCCAAAGACTCTCTTCTTCCCTCCTCGGGCTGGGAGCGGAGTGGCAGGCCCGGGAGGAGCTGGGATTTGCTGCGTCTTATTTCCAGCAGCACACCACACCACCTCTCGCACTTGCCAGGGTTTGTGCAGGTTGAAGGTGCAGCTACAAGGTGAGCTCAGAGGCTTCTCTGTTACCACTGGGGCTAGCCTGGGACCCCCAGAGCTGGTGGACCGCCTGCCTGTGGGCACCAGGGAGCCCCAGGAGAATCCAACTAATTCAGTGCAATTTCAAATAGGTTTTTTCCTATGGACACTTAGCTCTTTAAAGATAGATTTAATAGAAAAAAATAATCTTTAAATTAGTTAATCTTTTAAAGGTGAGAAAATTAGGCAATTCTGGAAGTATATTACTTTCTAAGATGAGCAATAATTTTCTAAATGTAATAGCAAGGGTAACAAGATTCTAATTTATGACCAAGGCATTAGTAAAAGCAATAGGATCCCAAGGTGTCTCGGCTATTGTTGGAATCGTCCCACAATTGCTATCAAACACCAGTCAAACCTTGAGATTTGCAAATGTGTCTCATATACTTCAGGTAACCTTAAGTGTATTTTCACAGTAGGAAAATTTTAGTTGTCTGAATGAGTAATTGGTGACAACACCAAGGAAAAGACGCATTTTTTTGAACTTGTTGGAGGTAAATGCCTGCACACTAGGAGTGACTTTTGTTTTTTTCTAGATGTCAGGTTGAGTATCTAACATTTTAATTTCTGTTCTGATGTACTTGAGAATCAATGTAACCCTGTCATCAAAATAATTGTCTAGCAGAATTGAATTTGTAACTGCGTCTTCATTTCATATCTTCTAACCTAGATGGTTATGTCACACAAGTTAATAGGCTGTCATTAGAAAGAGACATCATAAACACTGAATGAGGAGAGGTTTTTGCCCACCATTTTTCAGACCATGATGACTTTATATTCTTTAGGGGAAAAAACAAGAACGACAGCCAGATGCAAATAAACGCAGTCCTACTATTTGGAGTAGAGAAAATTTTGGGTTGCAGGGAAGCACAGAGTAAATACATTACAAAACATATTTAACAAATGCCCACAGGGCTAATGAAAATATTTATAAACATTTTCATACAGTTATTTTTTTTTAAGATTTATTTTATTGTTTTTGACAGAGACAGAGAGAGTGGGGGAGGGACCAGAGCAGTCTCCATAGTTACGTCATCAGTTTTTCAACATGGTTTTGATCCACACAGGTGGGCAGGGGCTGCACAGGGCAGGGACCAGTCCACGAGCCTCCCACATGGGAGGCATGTCCCCTCGAGCAGGGTGCAAAACCGAGGGCCTCCCACATGAGAAGCACACCCCAGTTCAGCATATGGGACTGCATGGGCCGGGGCTGGGATTTGATCTTCAGTCCCCAGGGCTGCAAAATGAGCACTTAACCTGCTGAACCATCCCAGTTTCCCTTCATGCAGTTCTTGAGAAGATATTTTATAATGTAAATTACTTAATTATGGCTAAGTTTAACTAAATTGCTTCCTTTTCCCTCATCCTAGCAAGTTAACACACATATGTAATTTTGCTACATGACTGAAGTTTCTGTAGAAAGTTTTTTTTTTCCCTGAGTTTTGTCTCATTTCCTAGGAGTAATGAATAAAAGTAATGCTAGGAGACTCAAGTACTTTTGGAGTATTCACACCCCTGCCAATCACAAATACCTTCTTTGACTCTGGCTCCAACTTTGATTTCTCATTAATATATTTGTCAGACCTAGTCACAGGCATTTTCGTTCCTTGGTTACAAAATGAGTAGGTAGAAAGTTTGAGGATCAGTAACCTAAGGGAGTCATACCATTTTGCATCCAGCTTGTGTGTATGTGGGTGTGTGTGTGTTGGGGATGAGGAGTGTGTGTGTGGGGGAAGGGGTCATTTAAAATACTGTGTAATATTTAGGAGAACCCTACTCAATAACCCCTTTTCATTCCACTGCCCATTATTGGGCAGTGGTGGGCAGCAAACTAGTTGGCAGAATGGTAAAGGAAGTGTGCTTTCACTTGGTCACAAAGGTGTCATTCACCTCTCAAGTCACATGTTAATAGAGGGCAGCAGAGTTTAAATGTTTTGCAAGATCCTTAGCCAGTATATGAGCACAATATCAAGTAGGTGTAAATGTATTATGGTGCTACAAGATTTTTCGGTAAACAATACATTTTAGACTACAGAGTCAATGCACAGAATTTGTTAGTTCTATCTTTATTCAATGAAGAAAAGGCGTTACTTGAGATGTATTAACTGAGTTTAAACTTAGGGTTTAAAGAATTTTTAAGTGTATATATTGTCAAGTCAAATTTTGTATTCTGTTACCTTGTCATGGAAATATCATTTGCTCCTTATACAAATATTACTTATGTGATAAAACAGAGGCAAGCCAAAAAACAAACAAATAAGGTTCATTTAGCCAATAGGCAAATTCTAATTATAAAACCAATTGTTTAGAAATAAAATCCATTCTGAAAGACTTTGGATGAAGAACCAAGATTTATTGATTGTTTCTATCTTCCCACTAACAACATTTCATTTGTTTCAACAATAGTGGTATTATCTCCGTATTCATCATTAATTGATTCCAGAAGCTGCAATGAGTACCAAAAATGATGAGTACCAAATAAATTTTTCCCATATGGTATTATTTAGATAAATTTAATGAGTTCCCAAACCAAAAATACACAAAATTACCAGAGAAGCTAAGATAAGACTACAAGGAGATGTATGCACACAGGGCAAGAGCTACCACATGACTAATGTGTGACTCCTTGTTTTGGCTGCCAAGGGTAGAGAGTTATGAGGCAATCAACACCGACAAGTTCTAGATTTCATGTTGGGTAGCAAACAAACAATGTATACTAGGACAAAATTTTCACGTCAAAATGTATTCAATAGCAAACTTGACAAGTGCCAAGGTACGACTGTAACATTGACAGAGCTTACAAATAAGGGCTCCCATTTCTTTTGGACTTGCAAACTTGCGCAGTAATGGGCAGCTTGAAGTGGATCAGAAGGGGAGTAGGTTCTTGATAAACTTTCTACCTGGGCTTCTGTTTCTCTTCAGTGTAATGGTGCATCTTCCATGCACAAATACAAGCAACCATGATTACACACAGCCATATAATAAGTTCATAGTGAATAATGAGCTCAGTTGCAGGCAGGCAGGACTCACCCTCACACCATGCTGGCTCTCCAGGGTACATATTTTAGTTAAGCCACTCACAGTCTCAATGATCAAAGGGTAATATTAAACCAAGTCTGGTGACTTTAGAATTGGATGGGATCCCTGCTCCGTCCAAAATGCCAATGGGCAGTGTTTTCTGAAGTGGGTCAAGGTTTCTGTCTCCACATTATCTGGCAACGGGTCACTCAAAGGCATGGGATGTCAGCAATACCCAAAGAAAGAGCCCATACAACTACATCTCCCACTTGCTTTCCCCCACTGGCTCTTGTAAAGTGCAGACTGCCAAGGCTTTCCTGGTTTTCACCCAAGAAGTCTACTGGCACAGATCAAGATCCAGCATAGAAAGCCATGACTTATTTTACTTACATTTAAATACTCATGTTTTAAAACATTTGGAGCTGAAAGAAAGCAATATGCAGACTCTTATTTGCATTCATTATTTGCTCTGTTATGTTTTGAGCCTTTCAGGTAATTTAAAATAAATCAAGAAATAATTTTTTCTCTCAAAAACTGCATTTATCTAGGAATAGACATAAAAGTCATTAAAGTCTTAAAATGTGTTTGTTACATATTTATAAAAGTGTATTTGAGATGCATAAATAAAAATGAATGCTTTTTAAAATTTATGCCAGTGTCTTACTTAGACATTTAGAAAACAATAACAAGGTAGGATTATTTCTGGAATTAATCCAAGCATGTCTTTGGGCTTTTGTAAAAATCCACATACCTAACACCTGAATATACACCTCCTCCTCAGCTTTGCAGTCAATTATAACCCTATACTCTTAGATTATTAATAGCAGTATTTAGTGAAAAGAATGGGCTATATCATGTAACTGAAAGGGGAAAAGGAGAAGCCAACTTTGCAGTATTTTAATCTCTTTGGGATTAATTTATTAATATAATAATGGGGACTAATGTCAGTACCCCAATGAGGATTAGTTGGATCACTTGGAATTCAATGACTTGAATAGACCAGAGAAAGGAAAAGGGCACTTCCAATACAATGTAGACTATAGTGTTATTTGGAGCTCTTAAAGGTAAGTAAAGGAAACTCCATTTCAACAAATCTTGATGTTGAAAAGTTACATCATTATATATTTAAATGCAGGATATCTCTTCCCATAGCACATAAAAGTTAGGTCCTTTCTATTCTATATCTTTGAAGTATATAGTAATTTCTATTCTAAGACCATCTCCTATACTTCCATTTGTAAATGGCTCTTGGCTGTGTTTTATCCCAAACCTTTGGTCCTACATGAGAACTCATCAGAACTAGAGTCCTTTGTTTTCAAGAACATGCGTGCAGCTCATGGTTTCCTTTATTCCTCTTACGACTGCTTAGTGCCTTACTTTAGGAACTAGAGATGAATCCAGTAATTGAGAATGTCTTTTTTTTTTTTTTTTTTTAAGACAAATACACTTGCTTCTGTTTTTACTCCTGGATAGTTTACTAGAGTTCTCAAAGTGATTCTGTTGGACATACGAGTAGGCTATTGAGAAGGAAGACCACACCATAACTTGTGTCCTCTTTGTCTCCACAGTTGCTCTCCAGTCTATGCTTGGCATAAACACACAGCTCTTATGTATATTCTGAAGTATTTATTTATTTTTTAATTGATAAACTTATTAAACCAAAGTTGATCCTTCATGTCCTTTCTATCATTATTAATGAAAAAAGCCAATTAAAAATTAAAAGAAAATATTAGTTTCCCTGATCTTTACTTTCATGAATATATTCAGCATTTACGTATTTCAAGAAGAGCCTGCATAGTTATCTACTATGGCATTTTCAGAATACCTAGGATAATTTGAATACAACCTAGGTACTTGATAATTGTTAAATATTTTAAATTTTATTCACCATAAATTCAATCTTAATTATTATGAGACCTAGAGGTCAATTATAAAATATATATTAGCACTTCCTATGAAGAAGAAATGTACTTTATTAACAGATGTGATTTTACTACATGGCAGAAAAGTTTCAGGTTTATTCACCCTCTGGGCAAGAACAATAGCAACTGTTTTAAAATACAAAATCTAACAGTTCTTTCTGTGCTCTAAAGCTAGCATTTTTTGGTGAAAGATTATTTTTACAGAAGAAAGAATTTTGCCTTTGGGATCTTACTGGTTTTCTCACCATTTCAATCTTAAGCTAACTTGAGCCACTTCTAAAAAAACCTTCGCATAGAATGTCCAGCTGAATTCCTCTCTAGCCTCTCAAGGAAAATTTGGTGGAGTTATTTCTTCACAAAGGATCCAAGATATATCCCAAACCCTAAGTATAAGCGGTTATCAGCTCAATCAGCACAGAAATAAATCATTAAGCAAAAAAGAGCTATCTTGTTAAATTTTATCTTTTTAGTTCATTAGGTTTTTTTCAGTCTAGACTACTTTTGTAGTCATAAAGCAATTTCTTTCTGTAAAAAGGTCTTGAGACTTTTATGGCATTAAGTTGACCTAAGTAGCAGGGGCAGTGGCCTGCTAAAGAGAAAGAAGACCATTTTCATTTTTAAAATTTTTTGGAAATTTCTGAAGTTATAATCTCAGCATTGTCATAGAGATGGTACATTTTCTCTCAAAAATCATTACAACTACAAATAAATTATAGCCGAGAAGGGATAGTTCTCTTTTGAAATGCTATATTCTTGGTCTAATAATCTGAATTTCATGTATTGATGTTTTATTTATTTATTTATTTATTTATTTATTATTTTTTTAAAACAACTGGAGAAATTATTTATTTTTTTATTTTTTGACAGAGAGAGAGAGAGAGAGAGAGATACAGATACAGAGACAGAGAGAGAACTGAACTGGGGGA